>JAHLJT010000316.1:0-19742 GCA_031308135.1 Acheta domesticus
ATATTGTGACAGTAACTGCTACAGGCGATGTGAGATAAGTTTTCGTCGCAGGCAATGTCTGCGACGTTATTTTTATTTTACCAGGCCGCCGAGCCACCCCCGTACGGGATCTGTGGGTAGATGCCCGTTTCCTACCCGTCGGCACCACCATCGGTGTTTATAACGCCCACCTATCATACATAAAAGAATCGCTAGTGCGTTCCCCCCCTTCTCTCGGTTCCCTCTCTATCCAGTTGGGAGCACCTGTGGGTTGTTAGGTACTAGTGGATCGTCAACACACAATAATGAATACAATGACAACAAAAACACACACTGAAAGACAAAGAAAACTCTGTATTCTGGACAAGAACATGCAAACAAAGTGAATATATAGCAAACATACTCTATCAGAAAAAAACACGTACACTCGATTTGAAACCCTACGGTGCGCGTTGCGCTATGTTAAGTCATGACTTAATTTATGTTCCCTTCAGATATCTGAATTTAAGATGAACTGTTTATCCCATGCACACTCTGACGATTTTGTTCCCTCTCCCCCCTGTTCACTTAGCTGTTAGTCGTCGTTGCCACACAGCCGGTTCCTCCTGGGGTCCATCTGCCACCTTCCTGATGTTGCCTTCACAGGGCTGCCTCAGACGCCACCTCCGACAGCCGTTTCACCCACACGCTCAATACACCGGTCACAAATCCACTGGTTTGCCTTACTTTCCGCTCCCTCTCTCACACGTCCAACCTCTGTGGCTTCTGCGCACCGTCTCCATGCTAGCTCCGACGAAATCGCCGACCCCTCTGCTTTTCCTCCCCTCTGTTCACTTTCGCTCCAACCGGCCAACGCCAGCTCCCCTAACTGAGCCCCTGCCCGTTCAGCCGCTAGAACACTCCACCCTTCCAAATCAGTGCATTGTCCCCACATGTGGTATACCCCGTATACCACATCGCCCCACCACAAGAGGAAAACGTGGAGTCTGACACAGGGAAGAGTCCACGTTCTTCCGATATCATACCACACCTCACGTACAGTTCATCTTCTTGAGCATGCAAATCATTTACACTTAACTTCCTGTTTTTAAATATACATTCATAGTAAAAAACAAAGCAATATCAAAAACTTACAACTAAACTTATATCTAAAACAATGTTCCAATACAATAACCCACTTTCTTTTCGTACATAAATGGTGCTCCCACCGCGAAATGACACTCTGTGTATGCTGACAAACAAACAAATATTTACTGCAAAATAACTAAACCTAAATGCTATCGCTAGATGATAATAAAGAAAACAGGAACCGAATAGCCTCTAATCATTTCCTACAGTCTCACGCCTGTCCTTCTACTCTGGACTATCTTCACAGCACCGCTTTCAGGTTGTAGGCGTTGTGAATGCCTCGCGAAATTCCATGTTCATCTGTTATTTCATACGCGTTAGTTGCCACCACCCGAGTCACCGTATATGGCCCTTCAAAAAGTGGAAAGAACTTCTTAAACAGCTTGCGTGCCGGATCTGACGATTTCGGTACTCTCAGCCATACTGCCTCTCCCACTTCAAATTTCTTATCAACAGTCTTGCTATGACGAATTCTCCTTTCGGCTGCTTTATTCAAATTATCCAAGATGATCACTTCTTTACTCCTTTGGTCCGGTGTCCCAAACACATCTTCAGGGATCTTCAACTTCTTGAAAATGGTGTCTGCTGCAGTCCCAAAATGCGCCTCGTGAGGCGTCAGGCCCGTACTGGAATGAGGAACCACGTTCAATATTGTATTGATCAAATCCACTATCTTGTACCATGACTGATGTTTCTCGCGCAGGTATGCCCTAAATAGACGCGATAGTTCCCGCATTACCCGCTCACTAGGGTTCGACTGAGGATGGCGAATCGCGGTGGTGACCGTTTCGACGCCTAGTCTGCGGAACGTATCCTTCCACTGTGAATTTGTAAATTGGGTACCATTGTCAGCCAGTATGCGTCGGGGTTTCCCGCACAATGTTATAAACCGCAGCACTTTCCTTACACATGATCTAGTAGTTGCTACCGTCATCGGATATACCTGTACAAATTTGGTATATACGTCAATAATGACAAACAGGTACTGATTCCCGAACTTGGACTTAGGAACCGGCCCGTATATGTCCACTGCGTACAGGTCCCTAGGACCGTCCGGAATAATCGGTTGTAATTTCCCTGCCATCGTGACATTCCCGTACTTCGTCTGCTGACATAGTTTGCACTTTGATATAATCTTCCTGATTTCTCGAGACATATTTCTCCAATACACATGGCCTTCAAGTATTCTTATAATCTTAGCGCTGCCGAAATGTGCGTAATGCTCGTGCACTGATTTTACAAATGTGTCCACGCAGTGTCGCGGCATGACAATGCGATACTGCTTCGGGTCTGATCTTGTCCTCTTCAAGACGATCCCGTTGACAACCGCCCACGCCTCAGGGTCTTCTCGTTTCAACCTTATCAAGTCATCATTCTGACATGGCCTTCCCGACCACACATCATAGACCTCACGTAATAATGCCTCTTCCCTTTGCACTTTCTTTAGCTCATGGCGCGTTAACTTGGGTGAAATGGCGCCTAGTTGAACCGCGGCCATTATCTTCTCCACATCTAGCTCTTGCTGCCTAGGCTCCTCCGCTCTGCTCAGATAATCCGGTAACACATTGTTCTTCCCCGGACAGTATTCTATCGTGAAGTCAAACTGCTGAAGCCACAGCGTCCATCGATATATTCTATCGTTGTCAAATGTGCAGTTCATGACAAACAACAAAGATTTATGATCCGTGATGATCGTAAATGACCGCCCTATCAGAAACGTCTTAAGTTTTCTGACCGCCCAAACGATAGCTAGTGCCTCTCGTTCAGACACGGAATATCGCGCTTCCACTGGAGAAAGGGTTCTACTTTCCAAGGCAATAATTTGCTGAAATTCTCCATCACCCAGCTGGTATAGTGTGGCTCCTATCCCGTACTGACTCGCATCCGCTTGCAGAAACATTCGCCTTCCAAAGTCGGGGTAGTGAATGAGATGTGTGTTCTCAAACATCCTCTTAGAATTTTCAAATGCCTTCTGGCACTCCTCATCCCATTTCCACGATACTCCCTTCCTCAACAGCCGCAGCATTGGTTGAATGTGAATCGCATAATTCTTACAAAACTTGGCATAGTAATTATATACGCCCAACAACCTTCGCAGCTCTCTCACATTTCTAGGAACTGGCAACTCTTGTAATTTTTTTCTCTTCCGCTCGAGGATTTGCACCCCTTCTTGATTTATCAGATGCCCCAAAAACTCTACACTTTCTTGCAAAAACTGGCATTTTTGTAAATTTATTCTCACATTATTTTCATGGAACACTTCAAACAGCCTTTGCAAATCCCGCAGATGTTCGTCTAAAGACTTAGAAAACAAAATAATGTCATCTATATATGTAATCGTCGTTGTCTTCAGCGACCCTTCGAAAAGCCCATTCAAATAATAGATCAATGCTGCCGCACTGTTTTTCAACCCGAATGGAACTCTTTGAAAAGAATAGGTACTTCCCTCAAATATGAAACCCACATATTTCCGACTATCAGGCGCTATGGCTAGCTGCCAGTACGCCGCTGTCAAGTCGATCAATGTAAAGTACATGGCCCCTTTCAACTTCCGAAGCATCTCCTCTACCCTCATAGTCGTTTCTCGGAACGGCATAGTCACTCTGTTTAGTCTTCTGGCGTCTAAACACAGACGAATCTTCCCATCTTTCTTCTTTACAACTACTAGCGGATTGACATAAGCTGTTGACACTTCTCGATTATATTGTTCTTCATCATTTCTTCTATTAATTCTCGTACTGCACTGTGATATGCTTGTGGAACTGGATATGTTTTGCCTTTGAACGGAGTATCGTCTCTGAGCTCTATCCGAAACTGGTAGTTCTTGATAGGGTCGGCGGATTCTCTAAATATCTCCCGATGTTGCCAAATCATTTCTTCTAACTCATCAACAATCTTCTCGCCAATGGTTCGCCGCAACTCTCGTAACTTGTCCCCGATCTCCGATTGTTCGAACGTCACCACAGCTTGTTCACAGATGTCTAGGATGTCATCGTTCTCCTGCAATAATCCTGCACACTGCCGTACTGCAGTTTCCATCCGGGAAAACTGTACCCGTTCCTCCGCAACATGAATAATAACTTCGTATTTCCTCAAAGTATCTATCCCTACGATGACGTCACCCACTAGGCCATCCATCAAAACGCACGACATTGACACCTGATAGTCTTCAATAACCCCTTTTGTTAGCGCTCTTCGTTTCTTCTAAGAAATCCTCTTCTTCCGCCATGACTCCTTCAATTGTTCGCACCTCTTCATGTGTCACACAGGGTTGGCTCGATGATGGGCACGATACACCATCGAACCCCTTCAGTTTGCCGACGTTGGGCTTGGATGCACGTCAACAACTGTTATCATCCTCCCGTCATCGCGTGTATGTTCGGTCCCTTTTCCATTTCTCTTTCCTCCGCCCTCTTGGTTCTTGCTGTGCCCGCCTTGTGGTCCTCCCTTCTCTTCTGTTTTCTTCTCCTTCTCCCGTTGGAAATTCTCCGGGGTCTTATTTTCTTCCATCTGCACAGCATTCATCCGAGTTTCTTTAGTTTTCCCCCTTTCCGTTTGCTGAATATTGTTATCATATTTCGCTAAAGTATTTGTGAATTGCTCCAGATCCCTAATCTCTATACTATTCAATATGTTTTGATACGTGAACGGTAACTGACTCGTAATTACTCGGATGATCTCCCGTTCGGTCATGTTCGGGTCGCATGCTTTAAAGTTTGCCGCCTTCCGTACTGCAAAATCTTGAAGTGATTCTTTCTCCCCGCTATTATAACGTTGTGCCATCATGGCAAACTTTAGATTGAAACGCTGATCCTCATTAAAATATCGGGCCTTAAATTGTTCCACCCATTCTTCATATGTGTTAATCTTGTCCCCCACCATATCCATCCACAGCTTTGCTTTCCCGGACATCATTTGATATACCATCCGTACTTTCAACTGACTGGGAACAGAATTCATGATAAAGAAATTCTCAACTGCCTTCAAAAATGTCCACGGTGTGTCCCTCGGACTGCCCTCGAAATTCAGTCGGCTTGGAATCTGCCAGCTGCCCACGCAAACGCCTCCACTTCCTCCATTCCATCTCTCGGTACGAATTCTTTCTTCCAACTCCTTCAGTTTACTCTCCAGGGTCGTCTTTTCTTGTGCCTTCGACGTCGTGATGTTGTCCTCCACGCTCTCAATACGCCTTCCTACCTGCGCTAGCCCTTCCGTGAGCTTGGTCTCCAGCCTCACCGCGGCCCGCTGCGTCTCTTGAATGTTGTCATCGAGAACTCGCATGCGCTCTTCCTGCGCCTCGGCGCGCTGTGACGTGGTTTCCCGTACCTCCTTTAGCTGGTGCTCTTGCCGTTCCACGGTTTTCTGCATCTCGGCCATCGATGTTTTGACTTCTTCTCGCATTTCTTCCCGAAACGTGACAAAACCCTCTCGCATGGCTTGTCGTATATCGTCTGCTATCGAATTCATTACCTTTCTCTCTTCTTCTTTTCTCGTTCTCTCTGCTTTCTTTCTTCTTCCTTTTCTCGCTCTCTCTGCTTTCTTTCTTCTTCCTTTTCCTCGCTCTCTCTGCTTTTCTTTCTTCCTCTTTTCTCGTTCTTTCTGCTTTCTCTCTTTCTTCCTTTTCTCTCCGCTCTCCCTGCATCACTCGGAGGAGATATGCGATGGAATCTCGGGACGGTACCGCTAGCTCGTCGTTTCCCTCAACACTTTCCCCACCCCGAACTCTCAGCTGTCATCGTGCTATTATCTTCATCGCCTAATGTGTTTTGCGTAATCTGTGCCATTTCTTCGGGTTTATCTATCTCGCTCTCTGTCGCTTCATTCCTTCCCTCCTGCATTCCTATTGCCAAGTCGCCGCTTTGTTTATCTTCCTCCGCCTCCTTCTGCTTCCGATTCTTATTCATCCGTGTTTCCATTTTTCCAGTGTTTACAAACTCGGAATCTACAATACCTAGTCCTTTCTCCCGGCCTCTCTTGACAATATTTTTGCCTTCCGAGTCGCCTGACGAACACACTTCTCACCCCCGTTCCCACGCTGCTGCTGTCTCCGGCTGCGCGCGTTGACCTTGAGCCGAAGTACGCCTCACCGCTGTCAGCCGTGTCGCTCCGTCTTACATTCCCACGCCTACGGAACAGTTTCACACCTCACAAAATGTTCTTCTAGTACTGCTACAGTCCACAAACAAGTATTTCAGTTAATTTCACCATTGTTCGCCTTTGATTTAACCTTTCATTATTAAATTCTAATTACTGATACCAGTTCTACTCCCGCTAAAAACTCACTTTCCCCGATGCTCGACCTGATCCTGGCAGGGTCGCCAAAACCCTCTCCCTCCCTATGTAACAGTACTGCTACAGGCGAGTGAGATAAGTTTTCGTCGCAGGCAATGTCTGCGACGTTATTATTTATTTTACCAGGCCGCCGAGCCACCCCCGTACGGGATCTGTGGGTAGATGCCCGTTCCTACCCGTCGGCACCACCATCGGGGTTATACGCCCACCTATCATACGTAAAAATCGCTAGTGCGTTCCCCCCCCTTCTCTCTCTTCCCTCTCTATCCAGTTGGGAGCACCTGTGGGTTGTTAGGTACTAGTGGATCGTCAACACACAATAATGAATACAATGACAACAAAAACACACTGAAAGACAAAGAAAACTCTGTATTCCGGACAAGAACATGCAAACAAAGTGGAACATATAGCAAACATACTCTATCAGAAAAAAAACAACGTACACTTGATTTGAAACCCTATGGTGCGCGTTGCGCTATGTTAAGTCATGACTTAATTTATGTTCCCTTCAGATATCTGAATTTAAGATGAACTGTTTATCCCATGCACACTCTGACGATTTTGTTCCCTCTCCCCCTGTTCACTTAGCTGTTAGTCGTCGTTGCCACACAGCCGGCTCCTCCTGGGGTCCATCTGCCACCTTCCTGATGTTGCCTTCACAGGGCTGCCTCAGACGCCACCTCCGACAGCCGTTTCACCCACACGCTCAATACACCGGTCACAAATCCACTGGTTTGCCTTACTTTCCGCTCCCTCTCTCACACGTCCAACCTCTGTGGCTTGTGCGCACCGTCTCCATGCTAGCTCCGACGAACTCGCCGACCCCTCTGCTTTTCCTCCCCTCTGTTCACTTTCGCTCCAACCGCCAACGCCAGCTCCCCTAACTGAGCCCCCTGCCCGTTCAGCCGCTAGAACACTCCACCCTTCCAAATCAGTGCATTTCCCCCACATGTGGTATAGCCCGTATACCACAGATACTTTATACGACGCTATTTAAATCACATATACTCATAAACATGACAATGTGAACAAAACATGGCTTCAAAATTCGACAAAGAAAACAGAGAACAGATGTAGGTAAATTCTCATTTATTAATAGAACCATACAAAATTGGAACAAATTACCTGCAGCAGTGCTGGAGACTTTCCTCAGAATGTCAAAAAATTTTAAAATTAGATTAAATAAGTTGTAAGTTTTTTTTAGAATGGTTAACAATAAAATTTTTATTTTTTGTATTATTCTTGTTATTTTATATTAAGGTTAGCTTTAGCATAGGGTTAATATATTAATTTTATGAAATTGTATTCAGTAATGTTGTTTGGTGTTCATTTTGTATATTTGTTGTATATATGTAGTGGTTTGATGTTTGTTTTATGTAAATTAGTTGATTGGAAAACGCTACCACCGGAATTATTTCTGTATCCTAAGTAGCGAAATAAATATTCTATTCTATTCTATTCTATTCTAAATTGTCGCTAATGTAAATATTAACGACGTGATAGACAAGTCAACAAAATTACATTTTTGTAATTTTGAAAAAACAAAAGAATAGAGTAATATGGCGTTTATGTCATCTCATCGAGTACATTTAGCACTATCCTTACCAGAAGAAGAAATTTGGAGCGGTTTTTGAGAAAATCGTGTTTTTGAAATTTTTTAAAATGGCACATTTTGCACCCAATATTACGCAAAAACTACTAAACGGTTCAAACAAATGCACCTGACTTTAAAGAAAGAACTCAAGAGAACGAATTTTATTTGAAGGAAAAATCTCTATCTTCAATTTTGTAGTTGGAGGAAGATGCCGAAAAAAATCCAAACTTTTGCAATCTTCGCAAATTCAGAGTTAACCGTGGAAATCGGACCTAAGCCACCTTAATAAGTGTATTTTACTCTATTCTTACAAGAAATTTAAAGCAAAAATTAGAAGCCGTTTTTGAGAAAAGTTTGAAATTGTCCGAGGCTTCATGTAAAGTACGCCCAAATTGTTTTAGAAAGCTTTTCAAAATCTAAAAGCTTCGACTAGAGCCAGATGAACAGGGGTTTCTTCAATCTGGTACGCATGGTTTAGGCTTCCAGACGGACCGACAGACGGACGTTTTGCTTTCAGTTGGTTTTTCGATATCAAAGACCTACAAAACCGGTATTCTGGGTACACCACGTGTTAGAAGATTTTAGCAACTGGTTTTATACACTTTTTCGTTATCAGTGCGCGGCAATGAATATTTCTGCCGAAAATTCGCATTTTTTTACGCAGCATTACATAAATTTCCCTATACTACGTATATTACTCCGAATATAGGTATGGATACGGAAAAGTAAAAATTGGAACAGCTTTTTCAAGGAAAAAATGTAAAAACTGTCTATATTTCGCACAATTACGCAAAAACACTCATATTATTGATAAATTGTAGTACATGACCTTAATTTCAAATGTATCTTTAAAGAACACTGTTCATGAAAAAATCTCTAACTTCAATATTGTAGTTGTAGGAAGGCGCCGAAAACATTTTTGGACGTCTTATTTTTCGAAAAATTAGTTATTTCAACGAAATGTGACCTTCACCATTCACGTGAAGCGTCTTTACGCTATCCGAGGCCAACGTTAATCAAATTTTTGAAGCCATTTTTGAGAAAATCATGAAAATATTGAGGCTCTTGAAAAAGAACCTCTCAAAATCAAAAGTCCATTTAAAATCAGAGGGCCTTGGACTTCCTTTAAATCGATCGAGGAATATTCAATTCGGAGAAATCGGCACAGAACGGTTTAGGCGCTAGCGTTGACGCAATGGAGGAACGGAGGAACAGACAAGAGACGTTTTGCCGTCAATCCATTTTTCTGTATCAAGATCCCAAAAAACATGGATTCTATTTTCACATCGCTGTTAGAGGAAGTAATTGCTACTATCTGTATACGTACACGATTTACCACTTATTCTTTACCAGGACCTGGCAATAAGCAGTTGTTCTGTCGAAAATTCGCCAGTACACGATACAACATTTTCTCTTGTCACGAAATAAGTATGAGAAAGTAAAAAGTAGTTACAGGCGCCTATAGATAGTTGCTGTAAAGAGGATGGGAAAAATCGAAAAGCTAACTCAGACCAAACGTATCAAGAGACTAACGAATACGAGAATAGCGAGTGCTGTTTTAATCTGAGGGTTGTTTCTACTTGTAAAATGCAGTATTTTTTACGCCTCTGAAGGGACAGGTCTCACATCCACTAGTGAGATAGCTAGTTCTTGCGTGGCTTGGTTATTCGAGGTATGTGAAAGAATTAATAGGAAGTGTTCAATTTTCTTAGCGTGAGTGAAAATATTGATTTTTTTGGCAACGCTGCGTAGCCCCTTATCTCATTTCACCTGGAGTCGAAGTTCTTCCAAGCGGAATCGGCAAGACGGTAGTAGCTTGAGGTGTATGAGAGAAAATCGATAATCTCTCTCAACAAAAGAGATGAATATTATTCAACTCGTTATGAACTATAATATTCGTAGTAAGCACGAAGACATCATAATATTGTCGCCAGAATCAGTCATTTTTTGCGTTAACGTTGCCAGCAAATAGTGTTTTGGAATGAAAACAATACTATTAATTTTTTTTACTCAAAATCTGTATTATCTTTGTTGTGTGTTAAAGACAGAAAATATAAAATATATTTCTACATACATCTGAAATTGTAAATAATAATATAACATTGTAATTAACTCCAATAGCATAATCAATATCCAGGAAAATTTCCACCTTCAATACTCTTTTTTCGAGAAATTAAATTTATGAATGATTTAGTTTGAATGAATAGTTTAGTAAGTTGGTGGAATTTTTGGTAATAATGGATAAAAATACCTACGCAGACTGGGATTTGAACCCACTAATCCCCGAGGTCTGGAATAGTATCTCTGTGACACTGAGCCATCCATTCCGTGTTTTAAAGCGTTTCTTATAACAATACATTTCTTATCCACGAAACTTGAAAGCAATATTACTTATACAAAAAATTAATGTCAATTAAATTTCAATGGCAGGAATCATAGAAGTTTTTCAACTATTTACCTCTCAATGGACGTGAAAAAATATACGATCTCCGATAAAATAAATATAATCTAAATAGTGGGTCTAGAGAACGTAGCTTTGAAAAATCTAGCGCAATCCTGTAGGGTTGTGTGTTCATCGCCATTAACCCCTCATGCCAAGATATTTTCAACAGGAAATATTACATTTTCTTGTCGACACACGAATGAATATTTTTTTCCTTTCTATAAAGAATATTAGAACTTTGAATCATTTCAGAGAAGAAAAACGCTACATAGAAGAAATACATTTATAAAGATATAAATATGAATTTCACTGTTTACTCTGAATTTCCAAAAATTACAAAGAACTGAATATTTTTCGGCATCATATTAAAACTTGAATATTGAAGATTGAGATTTTCCTTCAAATGAATTTCTTCTCCGTATTTAGTTTCTAAAACTTTATCCTGTTAATTGTTTGAAAATTTTGCTTGTTTTCCCTTATTACTTTGAATGTGGACAATATTAGAAAATATTAAAAGCAAGATTGGATGGAACGGGTTCCAAACATTTTCAGTAAAATTTTTGTGCGGATATAGGCCTACTTAATGCACTGTGTAAGAAGACACAAATGTCATTTTGCTAAATATCTAGAAAAGTATTTTTTTATCTCTATCTTGTGATTAATATTTACATTGTTGATATGTTTTATACAATACTGCATTTGTAAATAGATGTGCTTCAAATTATTTTTAATGAATTTTCATGAAAACTCAAAAAGTGTCTGTGAAAACTAGATCAAAAGTGCAGAGTTGCAGAAAGCCTCAAACGATATTTCCCCCCAAAACGGCTCCAAATATTTTATCGAAAATATTCGTATTGGATTAGGTTTAATCTGTAATGTGTGTTAATGTCACATTTCAGTTATATTTTAAAGACACTGAAAAATTGAGAAAATATGAATTAAAAAATAGACAGCAACTCTAGTTTCTTTTCATATAACTACGAAAATGATCTAAAACTTGCCAAGTTTGGCATACAGGGCGTCCCGCCAACTATGGGCCACCCCCATAACGTCCTAAACGATTCCCGAGATAGAAATGCATAGTTTTCGTTCAACAATGCGGAATCATGAGCAAATACTGTGACGTAGAGATATTGTTCAAATATTTTTAGTTTTCGATAAATTTAATTATCTTTGATTTTTTAAGTAGTAGCATGTATTTTCTCACTAGCAATAGATAGATCATAAATAGACGAATGCAATGAAGTAACATATGTTAATGTTTTGATAGTATTTGACGTGCAAAATTATACTTTCTGGCATGTGGTTTTAAATTAAGTGTACATGATTTCCTTGTAGTAACCCTTGCAACTGTCCCCTTTGGGGAAAGTTTCCTTCGTGACGCCAGCACTTAAGGGGGAGAGGGGAGAGGCTGCGAAGGTCAACTTCCCTACAAGCGACAGCTGTGACTGCTGTAGCAGGAAAATTTGCAAGTTTAATTTAAAATCTCATGACAGATAGTACACATTTATGCACAAAATACTATCGTTATATTAACAGTATTACATCATTGCATTACTCTTTTTATGATCCATCTATTTCTAGTGAGAAAAACATAGGCTCAATTTAAATAATCAAAGATGATTAAATTTCTCGAAAACTAAAAATAGTTCAAACAATATTTCTACACCACATCACTTGCCCCATGATTACGCATTGTTGAGCGAAAACTTGCGATATCGGGAACCGTTTGGAAGTTATTGGTGTGTCCCATAGTAGAGGGACATCTTGAATATCGCCAGCTCGACCGTATACTAATGGAATCTCAAAACCTATGCTCCCAAGCTCAAATCACAGTCCGGAGAGTGATTTCGCGGATTTCGAAACACTCCCAAAGTAAGCTTTGGATTAATGTAGCGATTGTTAATTAAGAGGTGATACGTCATTGTTGCGACAACGTGCAATCCAGTTGGAATAAGCGAAATTTTCGCTCGGATTTAACTTGAATTTTTATATTGCCTAATTCGTAAAAAGAACTCGAGAAAGTATGCCCACCGCTAGTTTTTCAATATAGAGGGAACAATATTTCGACACACATTTACAAGCACAGAGTCGAACAGAGTTCCAATAAAACCTCGACTTGCTCGAAATTTTCATATTACGGAAAGTAAGGCTTAATTATCTAAGGATTTGAGAGTTAAAGTGTTTACAAAATTGTATTTATAGTAACCACAAGGCAGAATATAAAGTGCTTTTATGTAATGCATTTGTTCTTATTCTTTCAATATTTGTGTTTAAAATTTTGGTAATTTTGTGAGGGTTGTATAACTCACTTTAATATTTGTTATGAAATAACAATTACTGATTGAAATGGAAATGAAATATAAGAGTGGATCAAATGGGTGCATTTCAGTTCCATGTAATTACATTCATTAGACTTTTAGATATCTAAATATAATACTACATGGATAATGTTAAGATTATCATTTCTATTTGATTTTTTGCAAGTATGTTTATTTTCGAAATAAGTTTAAGTGAAATAGTTGCAACTTTTCTCTTTAAGTATAGTTGGGAACATTAATTGCTCAGTTTTCCTGAATGTTTTGTTGAAAATTAAATATATCAGAACGTCAGGAAAGTTATGGCGCCTACCTACAAATCCAATACTGAAGTCAAAGATTTTTTCTTAGTGAAAGACATTAAAGACAAAATTAAGATATGAATTTAAAGACAAAATTTGAATTAAGGTCATTACCAAAAATTATCAAAATATGAGTGTTTCTCACGTAATTTTTGTGTGAAATACAAATAGTTTTTACATTTGTAAACATTTTCCCTCAATAAAAGGTTCCAATTCTTTTCTTTAAATTTTCTACTCGTATGTATTAAAGTACAATCAAAATATATGCATATACATGCATTATATACTATCCAAAATATATAAGAAAAATAGAAAATATGTAAAATAAATTTTTATAGTGATTAAAATTCCTCTATAGAAACATTTTCCGAGCACATAACGTCGCTGATCACATCTTAACACAGGAGAGACTGAAAGAAAGTTTCATATCTACAGAAGTAATTGTAAACTAAATTCTTTCGAAATAATATTCAATGATTGGGTCTTTGGCACCGAAAAATCGATTGGTGGCAAAATGTCTGTCACTCTGTTCGTTTGCCCGTCTGACACGAACCACAAACCATATTCTTTCGAAATGTAAAATATGCATAGTACTCACAATGTTCATGTAAAGAAGATAGTCTGCCAACAAGGTACGACATTTAATTGCAGAATTATCTTCTATATATCTATAAATGTGTATATATATATATATATATATATATATATATATATATATAAATCAATCAACTGCTGCCGTTCGTCAGTGTCGCTACAACTCGAGAACGGCTGGATCGATTTGCCTAATGTTTGTTTTAAAATATTCGAGGAAGTTCAGGAAAAGTTTAAAAGGTGAGAAAATACGGAAAAAATTCATGGAAAATAGTAATAGCAACAATTTAATTTTTCCGTATAAACTGCCTGTCAAACAATTGGTGTTCGTTCTGTATTGTTTATGTTATGGCAGTCATTTCTTTATATAGCTTGACATATCTTTCTGAATTTAGTCACAAAATAAATCCTTTGTGATAGTAACACTATCGCTAAGCGCGAGGGAACTTTCTTTACTTTGATTATTTACAATGCCAAGGAGAAGACGACTTAACATAGGTTGTCGAATTCGATCAAATGGGAGACGAGGTACTTTACGTGCAAACCGTACTGATGATCAGCGAAATACAGGTAATACTCGTATTGGCAAGGCAGAATTGTATTCTAAATTGACTGAAAAGGAAGCGGATAGGCTTAGAATGCAATGAGATCGTGTACATCAAACAACAGAGAGCACGTCACAATGAAATTGAGCCATTCCGCAGGCGCAGTGCTCCTGTGATCCTAGAACGAGCAGCATTCAACTACGATCCGGAAGTAGATTATTGTGCGACAAATCAGTAACAACTGGGGAAATGAAAATCATTTGTCAATATTGTATGTCGTCAAAATACAGCGGTGAATCTACTGGATTATATTGTACTGGCGAAAAAGTTAAATTGCCACAATTGATGCCACCACTAGATCCATTACGCTCATTACTTTCTGGGACGTGAAATGATTCTAAACACTTCTTGGCCAACATTAAAAAATTTAAGTTATTTTCAATTGATGTCATTTGGCGCAACGCATATTGTGCAGGACAATTTCCTTCCACTTACAAGGTCTTATACCATAATAGAATTTGACAAAATTCAAATTTGTATTTGTATCAGAAATAGTTTAACAGAATCTTTGTTGTATCAACAAAATCTTTGTTGTTAAAAATATGCAACGTACAAAAAATGTCAAAAGCAAAATATTAATATCTACAATGGGCACATCTGTCAGACCTAAAATCAAACTTCCCCGCTCGTCCCTTGTGGGTGAGGTGGGAGCCAACTTTGAAATCATAAATGGAAACCCCCACTTTTATTGCAGACTCGGATTCTACACAAAAAAATACGTAAGTTTGGTCTAAAACATTTCTTTATCCACATAGATGACCAAGACATGTTGCAGACAAAAAAATAATATCTTCAATGAAAAAATCTCACTCCCACGCCCCGAGGGGTGGTGGGAGGGAACTTGTAAATCTTAAATAGAAAGAACCATTTTTTCATTAAAGAATTTGATTAAACATAATTAAATCAGAGCAAGCGATTTGAATCCGCTGGCCATACATGAATACAAATCGTCTTCCTCGATCAAAAATGTTTTAAACCAAACTTATGTATTTTTTAGTGTAGAATCCGAATCTGCAATATAAAGGGGAGTCCTCATGTAAAATTCCAAAGTTGGCTCCCACCTCATACTCAGGAGACGAGTAGAGAAGTTTGATTTTAGGTCTGACAGATGTCCCCCTTATAGATATTAATTTTTAACCTTTGACATTTTTTTGAGCGTTGCATATTTTTCGAATTATTTGGATTTCTCAAGTTAAATGGGCCACTCTGTATACTTGATAGATGTAGGTAATACGAAGTTCACCGGGTCATCTAGTTAATAATAAATCTAATCTAATGTTGTTTATGAGGAGTTGGTGCTCATCTGAATAGAAGTAATGAAGTGTCCGTGATGGATCCAGGAGTTAGAGGGTGACATGTGAGTACCCTCCAGCCTACTCCAACCTCGCGATAAGACAATGCTATATAAAATATTTGTTAGTTTTTGGTCGACTTATGAATGGGATGTATGAATCATCAGCAAGCACGTGAATGAAATTACTTCTGCTTCAGATACATCCGTTCATCCTTGACACACGTACCCGGTTTTCAAGAAGTAGAGGGGGAGTAAATTTGACAATTCATGAAGACGGTCCGGTAGTCACTGAAGCGCATTGCACTTCTTTCTGAGAAAGATGATTTGCCGTGATACATATATTGCAAACTTATATCTGAAATATTCCGTTTCAAGGTATAAATTTATTAAATTGTTAGGAAATATGTAGTAATAGCTAAAATATGTAGAAACATGAAATTAGACCAAAGTTTTTAAAATTAAGTAAAATAAAAATTGTTCTAATTCACCCAAAATGTCTTATCTCTATAAAATATTACTGAATGTAGATATCTTGTTCCTGTGAAAATATGTATTTACATGAAAATCCGTTCCCTAATTATAAGATAATAAAAGGCTTCGTTTTTGAAATTTTAACGTTTGTGTAAATGAGTGCTTTCCAAGTGGCTTCGTTGTTGAAATGACTAACTCTGCTGAATATGTTCAGAGATTGTCTGTGTTTCCATAAGATGACCTTCTTGGCATTTACATATCTGGGGAACATTTCTAAGAACTCAAGTTTCCATGATTTTAACTCGATAAGCTATGACCTCGCTCTTGGGTTCCGAGGCATTGTGCAAAAGCATAGGAGTGTCATGGTTAAATGGAAAAAGAAAGATGCGAATGCTATGAGGATTATTAATATGCGAAAACTTAATTTTAAAAAACGTAAGTTTCAATTGATAAACTGCACTTCGTTGATATTTACTCATTTACTTACGTAAGTTCCTATTCGTTTAATTAGTAATTTATGTAAATTAGCACATGCCAATACTGTACTACAACGGTATTTTTACTTTTTCGCATACTACATACTTGTCTCTGCAAAATTTCTCTCTTGTTGAAATTAAAAGTCCACATATTTAGTAAAAAGTCAGTTGCCATGATTAGAAAGTTCTATTAGCAAACATGTCAATATGATATTGTATCGGCATATGTATTGCATTGCGTCGGTACCGCCATGCAACATTTAAAATATGCTCTTTCTTGCTATTCAAATATAACATTTCCAGAGCTACCGCAAATAATGAAGAATAATTTGCACTATGTTGTAAAAACACTTGCTGAAGAATATACCTATTGATTGGAATGAAATTGTGAGCGATGTAACAAGAATGTATTAAATTCGGTTGATTTTCAGTAACTTATGTATTAAGACAAATTACTGACAGTAAGACAAAATACAACATACTGATTACTTATTAAATAACTCTACTGGTTCTCTTGAAACATAAGATACTGAACATCAACAGAATTTATTAACAGACGATCAACATAACTAGTAAATAATATAAGATGGATATGTTCAGATGGATATGTAAATAATATAAGATGGATATTAACATTTTCGGATCGGGAAAAAAAGAGAAGCTGTATGCCTTCATGTCTTCGGAAATTTATTGTTTGCTTCAATATTTAATTTAAATGATTGGTCACAATTTTATACGCGATTTTATATGTCAATAATTTGCCTCCCAAAATTGACGGAGAAAAGAATTCTACTGGAGGAAAGGAAAGGTATGATTGGCTCTTATATCAAGCCCCGCCAATTTCCCTTTAAAAGGAGTAGAGAGAGGGGACAGTTTTGAGGAAGAAGCAACTCTGGTAGGTTACCAAAACCAATGACGGACTCACAGCTTACTCCAGAGTCCAGGATTGGTCGAGAGCCGACCTGTATTACCTGAGAAGTATCTTTAAAATTAATTTCGTTGTAATATTTTCCACGCTAGCCAATAAAAATAACGGCATATATTTTGGTAAATAACGAATATAGAAAATACAAAAATACGCATTATATATTCTGTTCATATTCGCATGCAAAAGCTTCGACATTCAATTTGCAAAATAATTTGTTAATAAGATAATATTACGTACACCAACTCAAATCTACAAACAGAAGTTTCACTGCCGTATTTAGAATAAAATGGAATGTTAGAAAGTTAGCAATACCTAACCAGCAACCATTTCCACCACAATATATGAGAGCGTTGAGGTGGCCCATCCGCTCCCACCCCCTTCCTCTATTTAGACGTATACAGCGGAGAAACTAAGCGAGTCATTGCAGCGAGCTATTTTATAAACAATTGCATATCTCGAAAACGAAAGGCGATAGCACCGATCGGATTGCAGAATTTTGCATCTCGTTTAAAGGCAGTTTAGAAAAGACAATAATTATTTTTGCAACTTTTGCAAATTTATAAACAATTTCCAATTTTTGAAATTCTGAAGTTTGAAGGGTCCCCTGATGTCCCAGAACTAAAAATTGCGAATTAACAATTTTGCAACAATTAACAATGTTATAAACAATTTCGAAATGTGTGCTATACGACCCAGGACGATCCTCTAATTGTTTCTGAAGTGAATAGTGCAAAAAACAAATTTAACAAGAAATGCAAAATTAACTAAATAGCTAAAAAACTTAATAGCTAGTTTAATTATTGCTAAAATGTTGAATGTCGTAAACACTGATATTTGAACATTATTACTTCGCCTAAACTTCCCACTCACAAATATTTTATAGATCCTGGAGCCGCCTATGCACACTTCATTTCTTCGACTCGGTTTCGGAATATTCGTTTACATACGTAAGTTGTTTTGCATTAAAAGAGGGGATAATATTACTAAATTGAATTTTCGCAAGTAAATCTGGATTATGAGAAAAAAGCAATGCATAAACTTTTTCAAATCCACTAGTTATATTGCATGCGCTGAATATTTTATGTTGTAATGTATGATATTAAATTTATTGATATATTGCTTGTAGGCGATCGAATGGCTTGCTCTAGGACGCAACGAGACTACCCCGCCCCCCTGTGCCTTCTGCGCCAATACTCTCAACCCTTAGGATGAACACACCTATCCACAGAGAACGTTCATACTAGAGATGATGATTGGGTGAAACCTGGGGGAAATCTGCCCTATCAGCTTCTCAGGCGATGGCAGTTGGTAGAGAATGTTATTTTGTAATAGTTAACTATGAAAGAACCAGATGGCGTTATCCTCCGTACAGTGCTGCCAGAATGTGCAGAAGGATTGGGACTTCAGAATATGCCGTTGCCCATTCTATGTGGCGGCGAGGGTACTTTTCTGAATGAGAAATTCACATCACGAAACATAAAACCTGATTTCCTTGCACATACGAGTGGTTCACATCAAATCGTCATTTTCCACAAAAAAATTTACATTATAGAATTAAAAGCAGTTAATTGTGTTAATTGTTGGTTTGATCTATACTGCAATTCATAAGAACTTTGTTTGCAGAACAAATATATTAATTTCTTTTGTAAATTATAACAATTTGTAGTTTCTGGAGTGATTCTATGCTTCCATAATGTACATTTTTCTATAAATCAATTTTTCAAACCAGCTTTTGAGTGCTTAGCTCAAATTCGGAATATCCACGTAGTTTATTAGACAATGTTTAGAATTGTCTTAAGAGCTTATTTTCGAAGTTTCGACGTTTCCTCTCCGGACACCTTGTATAATTAGGAGAATTCTAGGAAAAAACGAAAGGAAAAATCACTTGCAGTAACAGCGACATGACCCCCGATTCCCAACAGGCCCGGAAATCAGTACCCTTTCACGCCTGATGCGCGAACAACTCAAGAATTCCTTACGTTCCCTCGAAACAGTGGCGTAGCTAGGGGGCAGGGGGGGGCGCGCCCCGGGTGACACCATTCTAGGGGTGACACCAATTAAAATATTTTATAGTTGGAATTATATAATTTAAATAATTTACTTAAAATGTATATATTAATCAAGATTAGCTGATTTGGCTCTATTGTCAATAGAAAATGACATTGCAATAAGCATAGATTTTAATGAAGTTATAAATGTTTGCTGCCCTAAAATCTCGTAAAGAGGTTTTATAAATAACATACATTTGTTGATAAATATTTTAAAATGAAACTTAAATTATTTAAAAATGATATTGCAATTATTCTTAATTACATAGAATC
>JAHLJT010000318.1:0-48797 GCA_031308135.1 Acheta domesticus
TCATGGATTCATAATATTAACCCTAATCCAGTCACAATCTTGTTCTATTTCCCGGTGCTGTTTACGCACGATTGACCATTACTGTTTAGAATTTCGCGTCGCTTCTGTCACCAGTGTTGTTGTCGTAATTTCTTTCAACTCTTGACTATTATCAATATTATTTTTGCATGTAAATGACCCAGTACGTAACCATAATATCACAACCACATGTTCTCCGGAAGAGGAAATGTCGAATGCTTTCATTAGATCGTTTACCACAATACTTAAATGGAGGTAATGAACAAATGATGACAGATAAACGTCTACTCTATTAATTTTATATTTATATTAAAATTTACTATTTATACTATGAAATAGGTTAACAGTATGAAACAATAAAAAATATTGAGCCACACTGCCTTTCGTTTAATACAAAAATTATAATTGGGATGAGTACAAAACTCAAATTTCTTTCCCAAATGAAAAACCCTTTGTGTTTTAAGTACATGATTTTTTAATTTCTAAATTTCACGGGTTGAATGAAAGTCGGAGGTATATCATACTCTCTTCTTCCATTCCAGCAAAATATTTCAAGAAACCCAATTCAGTCATTTTACAGAAAAACGTTGAAAATGTCACAGGGCGACTTAATGAAAATTGTCCCAAAATAAAATATCATAATGATATCCGAAACGGCAGAACTAGTTCTTACCCTGATATGTCTACCAAGTTTTCAGGTCAAAAGTTTCTAATCTAACAGAGTTAATCATGACATATCCATCCATCAGGACACTCGTCCTCCGGAGCCGAACTTCCCTTCCTCGTCGTTATTTCTCCTCTCTTCATATGTACACTCATTTAAACTTACACACACACTTACAACACATGTCCGTATACCAGTCGTCAGCTTGGAGCCGGTCCGTGCAGTGACGGGCACCGCCGATGAGGGATACCGGGAAAAGAAAAAACCCTCACAAGGTGACCTTTAGGTCAGCACCGGATCAAATGTTCCATAGGGGAAGAAACAACGCTACCTCCTGGGATATTACATTACCTCTTACGGGACTAAGAACATTGCACTTGACGCGCCCGGAAATGCAAAACACGAGGGAGGAGACTCAGGGCGTCAACTGATGTCAATGTAGGGCCTCTGACCGGAGGGTCCTAGGTTGAGACCCAGGGGCAGGATTTTGACACTAGTAGCTATCTAGCTAGTGTCGCGTTCGCAAGGAGAATTCAAGCGGCCGAATCTCTGAACATTTTTTTTTCGCGGTTTCTGTTTTCACCTCCAGGCATATGCCGGAGCAGTACCCCTAACGAACGGGCTGCGGACCGCACGCAATCTATCCTTCCTCTTTCTTGACCTATCCTCATCCCTTTCTTACACAATCTTACACTTACATGTACTGCACTACCACACATGCTGTAGACAGGTCGGGAGTTTTAGAGCTTGTCCCGGCTGGTGCGGTGGCCCGCTGGTAGGAGATACCTGGTTGAGGAAAGAGCCGATAGCTGACTGAAGGTCGGCTCTGGATTTTACCATCCAGCAGGGAAAGAGCACCGCCCACCTCTCGAAGAAAAAGCATGCACTACACTTTTGGGACTAATGACCTTAGCAGTTGACGCGCACGGAATCATCAATTAAAAACAAAAATAAAAACGATCAATTGTCAATGAGACCGAGAAGAAAATAAAATGATCAATCAATTGTTACAACTTGGATCTCGTTAGAAGTAATATTACCGAAAGTTTTAATTTTGCAACCTATCTGCCAAGGTTTTTTATCCCACAAGAGCCCAAGATTTTCCTCTCTTCGAGGGATCTACCTCCTCCCGCAGGATTTGAACCCGCGAACTGGTTTGGAAGGGTACATGCCCCATTCTACTGGGCTGGCCTTTCTAAGTATTAATTTCATTTAATTTCATTAATATGTCACAGACATAAGGAGAAGATATTAGAACTTTCTATACAAAAAGCTGTAGCGAACGAATTCATTTAGTAAAGCTACATTACATTGCCTTGGGTTACGAATGTGCATTGCACGGCCGGTGACACTCGGTGGAAAAGTTCCACGGCTTGCGGTCAGCGCAAAGTCAGCTGGGCCCTCGGCCGCTTTCGGGTGTCAGCCGAGGAGGAGCGGTGGGAGGGAAAAACGCTGACGGCGGGTAGAGGCGAGGCGAGGCGAGGCGAGGGCGAGGCGAGGCGAGGCGAGGCGAGGCGAAGCGCAGGAGTTCGGTCACTTGGGCGAGAGCGAGCAGCAAGAGCGGAGGTATAGCGAAACCTAGACATGGCTATCGGTATAGTGAGTTCACGCGCATACAAGCTGGACTGAGGTCCTCACATGCAAGCCTTAGGGAATAGCGTAAAGTATAGTCAAATAGTCAATGTAATATTCAGAGTTAAATATTATTATCCAGTCTCAAAAACGAGCATAGAAGAAAGTTTCATTCAACCACACACCTTAGCCGTTCCTTGGGGTGTTCACGACCCGTCCTTATCACAGCCAAGCGAGTCAGGCGCCGAGAGAGAAGAAGAGGTAAGTAGAGAAGAGTGAAAGAAAGGCCTGGAAACGAAGGCTCAAAAGAGTTCCGGAAGGTAATGGGACGAACTGTGACAAATATTTGAAAGAACCAAAGAGTACTCGACGTGGATGAAGCGTTTGACTTGAACGATAGGCTTTAAAAATACACAAACCCAAAACACCAAAATTAGTAACGTGACGGCAAGTGTTGCATTTAACACATCCTAGGAACTACACTAACTCTTTCGTGGAAGAAAAAATATTAATTTCGTCGATATAAAGATAGTTTAAAATAAAGTTGCCAGAATTATTAGCGAAATGATGGATTTTATTCTTTTTCTTTGCCCAGTCTCTACCTTTTATTCAACAGTTTCTTAGCCTTCAAAAATCCATCCATCTTCAATGATCTAGACTTACTATTTTTACGCTTTTCTATACTGTATTCTCTCTCACTATGTTTTACGCTTTTGGAAAGGTATGAGGGGTGTACGAGGCTACACAAACCCACAACAACTGAATAATTGGGACTGCATTGGGGTTGTAGAATTCAACTAAATATGACTTCTTCAAATATGAATTTTCTTTTACAGAGAATCATAAGGATCCATATGATATACGAATAATATAGAAAGTGTCATCCACTAAAAAGAGCTATTGCTTTAGTGAGGAACGACTTAGTACAAAGCAAAATATTTTACGATAAAGATTCTACCTTACGGTAAGAATATGTCCAACTAACACAGTATGTCCTACAATGCACATTTGGATCCAATTCTGGATTGCGGAATAAATTACTTTAGAGTTTACAACTAAAGAGACTTCAGAATTATGAATATTCCATTTTTTCCGGCTTCTAGTCCATTATTAATTACTGTTAATATTTCCCAATAATATCTTCGTGGATTTTTATTATTTACTAGCTGAAGTACCCACGCGTTGTCGGGGTATTTATCATAAAATTTATTAGACAAGAGGAAGATTTCTACCTTTTCCCGCCGTGTGGCGGAGTCTAATTCTATATACTCTATTCTAACGTAATATATTATTTTGCAATTTGTTTGTACACAAACATTTGGTAAAATTACATACATTTTCTGTAAAGTAGTACTTGAGAGGAGTAAAGCCCATTGACCATACTCCACTAATGTTACATTATTAATAGTTAACAAGCAGCATTAAACATATTTGATAAATATACAATAATAGATGTTTAGAATGATGAATACATGGAACAAAATTTCTGGCATGAACGATTTACAGTCGATATGCAAGGTCTAGTCGATGTTGTCGTTGAAGTCGTCTGGTAGTTTCATTATTGTCTAGTAAGTTGATGGCTAGAATATTTGAATGGTTACGCAGTCGTTGTAAGTATTGTGCACTGGTCTTGTTGATTTGTTCTTTTATTGTTGGGATCTGTAAGTATTTGTGTATTGTTGCATTTTTACGTACCACGGGGCATTTACAAATTTTCTTAAAGCTATTGACTGAAAGCGTTGTAATATTTCGATGTTCGTATTTTGAGCTGTTTCCCGAAGTTGTATGCCATATGTCCAGACTGGTTTTAATGTTGCTTTATACACAATTACTTTGTTTGCGATGCTTAAAAATGATTTTCTTCCCAGTAACCAGTTTAACCTCATAAGTTTTAGGTCTAATTCTTTTCTTTTATTCTTGATATATTTTTTTCACGTGAGTCTTCCAGAGTAAGTCCAAGATATTTTGCCGAGTCGTTTTGAGGAATAGGTTGAGATCCGATTTTTGTAGGTGGACATTTTTCCTGCTTTAGACTGAAGGTGACTTGGGCAGACTTCTTGCCGTTGATCTTGAGGCGCCATCGTTTCTGCCACTTGTGGATGGATTGCAGATGTTCTTCCACGAGACGAGATGCTTCTGCTGGATCTTCGTGTCGAGCTAAGATGGCTGTGTCGTCCGCGTAGGTTGCTGTAAATGCGTTTACTGGTGTTGGGATGTCGGCAGTATAAAGTGAATAAAGGAAAGGTGCAAGCACATTTCCCTGAGGTACTCCTGAATTTATAGGGATAAGTTCAGAGGTTTCGCCGTTAAATTTTATTAGAAAGTATCTCTCTGTGAGATATGATTTTAATAATTGATAGTAACGATACGGTAGATTTTACTTAACTTTATATAAGAGATCTGGGTGCCAGACCTTGTCGAAAGCCTGGTATAGGTCGAGGAATACAGCAGAGCAATATTCTTTATTTTCTAACGATTCGTTAATTTCTTTTACTATTCTATGAATTTGTACAGCAAATCAATTTAATTTATTCTTCATACAATTTAGCTACATTTTGTTTCTCCTTTAACTCTCCTACTCTCACATAAATTGTGTATTTCTTAATCTTCTGCCAAAAGCCGCACAAACTACCCCATGTGAATATTCAATAAAACTAGTGGTGCTACAGAATGGCACACACCACATGGAATCGTATTAGTTTTCTATCTTCTTTTGTCTGGGCTAGCTATTCGGACTTGGCACACGCTCTTCCTAGCTGCCATCTATCGCCGACAAAGTACATTTTTACCTTCCCGTATACGTAACTTCTCCGTACGTACAGACGGAGTATTGTACGTAGTAAAGAAAAAGTTATGTAATGCGCAAAAAAATGGCGAATTTTCCACAGAAAAAAATTCGTCGCCGGGTCGTGATAACTTACTAGCGATGCTACAGAATTGCACAGACTTTCTCGTATTAGCTTTCTATTTCCTTGGGTCTGGACTAGATATTAGGAATTGTAATATACTCGTACCAGCTGCCATCTATCGGCGCCCAAAGTACTTTTTAACATTTTCTTAATTTTTCGGTTTGCTAATGGTAAAACGGAAATATTAATTTTATAGTATTAAAGAACAGTAGAACATGGTTCTAAATGCCAATTTTCTTTAAAAATTTGGAGCCGTTTTTAAGATATAGCGTTTAAGCGCTACTAAAATTTGAAGCTCTTTTTCACAGAAAAGTTTCGAGTTTTCCAAAAAGTTCATTTGAAGTCATTTTAAGCACTTACTTTCATAAATATAATAATGTTTGCAAATTGAATATTAAAGATGTAAAAGATCTTTCAGAAAAATTACATTTGTGTAATTTTTGAAAAAACAAAAAAAAATCTCAAAAGAAACTTTACGACATATTAGAGAGTGTAATTAGCACTATCCGTAAGAAAAATTTGAAGAAAAAAATTGGAGCCATGTGAAAGAAAATGGTGTTTGAGCGTTTCTGAAAATGGGGAATTTTGAACTAGTTTTCATGGAAAACGGTTAAGTTTTCGAGAAACTTTATATAACATTATTTAAATCACATGTACTCATTAACATAATAATGTGAAAAAAATCGCCGCCAATGTAAATATTAACGACCTGAGAGACAAGTAAAAAAAATATAGTTTTGTAATTTAAAAAAAACAAAAGAATACAGCAATTTGGTGTTTATGTTTTCTCATAGAGTACATTAGTCACTATCCTTACGAAAAGTTTAAAGAAAAAATTTGGAACCGTTTTTGAGAAAATCTTGTTTTCGTAATTTTTTTAAAATTTGCACAAATTGCACGCAATATTGCGCGAAAACTCCTAAAATTTTCAAAAAATGTCCTTGACATTTATGAAAGAACTAATTATCTACAACAAATTTCATTTCAAGTAAAAATCACCATCTTGAATTTTGTAGTTGTAGGAAGGCGCACCAAAAAAATTCAAACTTTTTTAATCATCGAAAATTACATAACTTTCCAAGTGCTACGTATAGTACTAAATGTGTACATATGTATGCAGGAAAGTAAAAAATGAAATGAAGGCAAGAAAAAATTTGTTTTTAGAACGGGCGTAGCCTTATTTATTGCAATGTCTACAGAACGTCAAACGCACCAAAGAAATTGTTGCAACCGACATATGTGAATTGTGTTTCTCTGGAAACCATATGTGCACATCCCTATCGGGCCTGTTTTGAGCTCCTTAGCAGTCACTGACAAGGAACACGATGCAAGTTATAGTAAAAATGTCATGGTTCTTACCAAGTGTTCATTCACAATTGGAATGTATAGGAAATGTTAGAGTAGATGTGCCCTGTGTGGTTCATCTAAATGTGAACATGATCTGGTGCCGATACTAAACATCAAGTAAGGAATAATATTAACTAAGCAATGTTGAAATATTAACGCTCAAGCTGATTTTTGTGAATAAAATTCCGAAATTCTAGTTATTTTTTATTTAAAAGAATTTTAAGGCAATTATAATGTTTTTAAGTATTTAAAATAGGTTTTATAAATATGTGAATTGTAGTATTCCGTAAAATGTGGGTTAATTTGATTGCAGGGGTTATTTCGTTGGTTCTTACTACACATAGTAAATTTTTCGTATTTCGGAACTCGCGTCACACCTATGAGATCAGGAAAGCAAACTAAAAGCTCTACGGCTCGCCTGAGATCCCAATCAACCAAGGGAATCCCACCGTAAGTTACTATCCAAAATCTGCGTACCTTTAGGCGGTCTTGTTAAAATTTTCTCCTGCGCTCTTCACGTAAAATCCGACAACTTAGCTAGCGGAAAGAAACTTATACAACCAGCTATTATAAGTAATTATTCTTAATTATTAATATGATGGCTTCAAAGAGTTATTTCAGCTTTGTGAATCAATTACGTAAGGATATGTTAAAATAACTTCACCCAATCTTCCAGCAATGCTACAAAGTCCATTTGTTAGAAGTCTTCCCGTGAAGAGATGACAAAGAGATAGTAGTCAATAGTGATGTAGATTCTCCGACGATAGTATGAACTTGTCGTTTTTAGTATTCGCACCCGTATTCCGGAGTCCGAGTATTCGAACGTATCAGAGGCACACGTTACTCTAGCCCCATTGGAGCTCCCACACACCAGCGACAACTCCAATAATCAGGGTGCAGATACCATCAAAGTGGACGATTTTGTGGTGGTCAACTTCGAGGGCACGCTTATCCCCAAGAATGTGATTGACATCAAACGCGATGGACAAATGTGGAGCACAATGAAGCAACAAAAATTCTTTGGAGATGTCCAGTCCATTCAAATGAAATAGTAAACTCATATGACTGAATTTTTGTAAATCATAGTCCTCTGAATCAAGAAAGTAATTTTCTCAGTATATAAGTTCAATGGTCGAGAAAACCAATCGGACTTCAATAAAAATCTATTCCCAAAAATGATAACCAATTAATCAAACATACAAATCATGTTTCGCATGAGTACTTCAGAATTTGAATGAATGGCAATGAAATTGTATCTAAAATTGTGTGATTTTCTTCAGATTTGCGAGCATCATGGGAAATCAACGCAGATTCGAAGATCATGGTGAAAACTATTATTCATCCGATGATGCTCGTTTAAACTCATCCGTATATCAAGTGGTGGATCCAAGTTTTGACGAGGTACATTTTAGTTACTTTTTAAATTTTTTAATGTTTAATTTTCCATGTTCGTGGTTCATGTTGTCTCGTTATGACTAAAACAGTTACAGGATCCAAAATGGCGAAAAATGTAGATGTAGTATGATAAAATTCAATACTATCTATAAATATTAACGTAATGAAAACTAAGCCTACTTTAATATTGGATTCTACAATTATCCGTGTAGAGGTTGTGAATTTTTGAAAAATGAATTTGAGTAAAATATTTACTAACGAGCTTAAAGGTGGGTTAAATACTTTATATTCTTCTGTTCCAGCACCACTCCAGAATTGTCACTTTGATGAATGAAGCTGCACTTTGGAACTACGTGGAAGAACGAATATCTATCGTGGTACATATTAACAGAAACATTGGTCTGGAAATTAACATTTTGGCTCAAAATAGTTTCTTCGAATATCACAGAACACTACAAAAAGCTTTTAGAAGGAAGAAAATCACGAAAGAATGTTATGTTATCAATTCCTGGTATAACATCATTAACATTTTATATACATATTTTATGTATATCAGAGTGTAATTAGGTGGGAGAGGAGAGGAATGGAAGAAGTTCTCTTTCTTCGAAAAGTGTATCTTCGTATTTCTGAATATCAAAAGCACGAGCTTTTAAGAAACACAGATTGAAAATAAAATGTATAATAACTTATTGGGATTACTATGAGCTTCGGTGAATTCAACACAAAATAATTGGAAGAAAAAATTGTTCTCATATACAATTAATTTTGAATTCAATGTTAAAAATATGTTGGTTTTTAAATATTCTAATGTTATAACGATTATTCTAAGGTTTAAATGATTCAGAATTTGTTTAGAGACAAATAATTTCTATTCTAAAATGTTCCACACTGTTAGAACCTAGATCCTTTAGATCCTATTCCACATAAAGGTAACATTTAAACTGTATATTACACTGTTCAATGACGTGCTCTGAAAAGTTTTTGGTTAGCATAATGAACGATGAGCGACTTCAAAACCGGTCGGTGTAGCAAAGGTTTTCAAGCGGAAAAATCCACGATGTGTATCACTAGACCCCGGAACGTCATGCACTAAAAAAGTTTAAAATATGCATGCAACCATGCACTTGAAATTAGCAATATATGCTCTCAAAATATCCAAAACTTAGCTTAAAACTAACAATATACGTTAAACAAAATTATAGTTAGCAACAGCCATTTATTTATAGGTAATCATCATTCTACCCTGTATAAAAAACGTGAACAATAAAAATATGTTTTCAAACATTATAATAAATAATAATAAGCGAGAAAACCAAGAGAGTTGTAACAAGATGTCGAAACATTCAGCTCAATTCACTAAGTTCATGCACATAAATAAAGTTACAGGAAGTAAATCGATTCAAGCGAAAAGAATCTATATAAAGACTATTGGAAATATTATGTTTACATTGTAGCATTAGCATGGCTTAATTAACTTCTTTTGAAAGAGAAATAGACGAAAATATCTAACTTCGACCCACTTCTACGCAAATACCTGTAACTAGCTGAATGTGGCGTGCCCGACGCTTTAAACTACCTTCGATTGTTTGCCTTCTTTTTTTTCTTTCTTCGGTTCAGAGTCCTCTTTGTTCAGTTTAGATGTTTTGTCAGCGTTGCGAAATAAGCACTTAAATTTTGCAATTATTTTGTGATATTGAGCACGGTTTCTACCTTTGGCTTTCCTTAACTTAGGTAAGCCGTAAGACGTCCGCCAACACGCGTTTATCTGCTGCACCTCCGGGTCACTAGACTTATCTTGATTTCTCGATATTCTTTGAAGACTTAACACTTACTCCCACAGCCTAGACAAAGTGACTGGCTTGATGACACAGCTATGCTCTTCTCGGAGACGTGCACCCACGGCCGTCTGGTCCGGGCAACTCAATACGCCCTCCACTTATTTAGTTCATTTTCCGTAAAAGGAAATTCTTCGTTTTCTTCGTCTTCTTATTTGCCTTCTTCGCCTTCTTCTTCGCTTTCTTCGTCATCGTCGTCTTCATTTTCTTCTTCTTCCTCGTCATCTTCGTCTCCTTATTCATCTTATTTGTCTTCTCTTCTTCGTCTTCTCCTTCTTCTTCTTCTTCTTCTTCTTCTTCTTATTATTATTATTCGTCTTCGTCTTCTTATTCGTCTTCATCTTCTTTTTCGTCTTCTTCTACTACTTCTTCGTCGTCGTCACAGTCTTCTTCTTCTTCCTATTTTTCTTCTTCGTCTTCTTCTTCGTCATCTCTCTCTCTCTCTCTCTCTCTCTCTCTCTCTCTCTTCGTCGGTATTGGTACTGGAGTTTAATCAACACCACCTACATCTAATTAGGGAGCGTTGATTTAGTTGCCGGCATACTCCCGAAGATTGCAGCGCCAAAACATAAAAAAACATATTTTTGGAAATTTCTTAAAATTGTATAACCGAATCTCAAAACAACTTATCAGTTCCCCATCAGGAGACAGAGACGCGTTGAATGACACCTTGTATGTCTCAATTGGTGCATGGGAAGTGGTCTAACCTTGAGAGACGAAACCGAGACATCCACACGTGCGCACACGAGATTACTCAAAAACTGTATAGGGATATACCTTGTATGCTATTATGCAAAATAAAAATGGGCTATATTTGTTTTATTTTTGGTGACAGGTAAAGTTACATTTCCTTTCAATACGGGCAATCAGTAAAAATATGCCATTGCATGTAGTTCCACGGTCTATGCATCAGCAAGGCGGCATGTAGAAGAACCCACGAATTAAAAATGCTGGTTAATTATCCAACAACAAAGAAAGCTTGTTATAACACTAGTTACGTTTATCCGCGCCTGTTGAACGAATTTTTTCCTTTGCGGATTTTGTGCATTCACCAACGAGAGGTTTATTGTCTGATGATTTGTTTGAAAAATTATTTGTTTCAAATTATTTGTTAAAAAGGAAATTCCTTTTTATTTGTGTCAGACATGTTTCTGAAATCGTTTGATATTTGAAAGTGTTTATGTGTGAAGTCCTAGGCTTCCTCCGCCACAGTCTAGCAACCGGATGACGCGGCGTCGAAAGCCGAGCGTCACTCGGGACAATCAAGAGCATTTGCGAATAAAATACTGTTATTATTCAGAATTACTAATTTATTGTAATTATTATAATATATTCTTGCAATAAAAAGGATAATACGATTGAGTATTATCTTTTTTATTGCAACAATGTATACAATTGAGTATAATATTTGTACAATCGATTACTGTATTTTCAGTATTTCAAGAATTTTAAATGCGTATGTATTTAGCAAATCAAAACCTAATAAATTTTGAATATGTATTTAAATATTTATTTTAAGTATTTTGACAAAGTATTTAAATTCTAAATTTAAAATATTTAAATTTAGAATTAAAGTATAATTTAAAGGCGACTAATGATCAAAATAGTTGAATTAATATTCGCTCACGTGATGATGTGTTCTAGATTCGTCAAGAACACGAACGTTTTGTGCGAAGAGTGTACGCACTTACGTTTGTCCTGATTTTGGCGAACTACATTATCGTCAATGTGGGCATTCGCTTGAAGCCCGCCAGGCATTTCCTGCGTAAAAGGAAGTGCGCCTACGTGATCAGTTACATTGTATTCTTTGCTACACATGTTATCATCATAGCAATGGATGGCTGCTCCAGCGACGAATCATTCTACAAAGTTCTGCTGGCTGTCCAGACATTCGCATTGGGGTAGGTATTAATAACGTGGAGTAATTTTTGACAATATTAATAGTCAAAACTAGTGGTGCTATATCATCACATACTTTCCCGTATTATTGGAAGCAGATACGTAGAATTGAAATATTGCACTTTCTGCCCCACTAACATCTTAGCTTTATTTGAAACGTCAATTCAATCAAGAAGCGATCAACCACGGTGCAAGATATAAAGGTGTGTTAATTAGCGGCCTTTGGGGCAAATTTTCTGAAGCCAGTTTGAGGCTAGATCTTCGCTTGTCCGTACGGTGCGCACGATAGGTTTGGGTCGCAGTGTAAGATAAACATCTTAAGATGACACTTTAAACTGTGGTATTACACATTACACGACCAATCACGACCTTGACCAAATGAGACCCAAGATCGCAGCACTTATATATGAGAACTGAGAACTAGCCTAGTCAAAATTTGAGTTTTGGTCGTTTCGTGTCCTGCGTCCAGTCCGTAATGAGGTGGCGTGCCTCGACTTTTGCTTTCCAGACGTGGTGTACGCATACATATGTTTGAGAGGGTGCCAGCTGCTCCCCGCATTTCAATGTATCACAAAACGTTTCCCCGACGACCAAAACGCACAATTACTGGGGGCGTTTAGCGTGCGTAGTTTCTAATGTTAAAGTAAAAAATTTTATTTTCAGACAGATACTAATAAACGCGGTTCTTTATGGCATGCATAGCGTGTGCTTGACAAATTATGACGGTAGCACGAGCTGCGGTTTGAAAACGTAAATTTTGCTTACTCACCAGAATCATAATAGATACTGTAAATGTTGTCGCCTTCACTTATTTCCCAGTAATCTGGCTACTAACAACATCAATGCAGTTTTTAGTTAGTGTTAAAGTCTCTCCGCAATGAGCCGAATCAGTGCTCCATAAAGCCCTTCACAAAGCCCTGATTCGGATCAGTGCGGAGAGTCTTTCCTGGCACACTTAACAATTTATATCTCTAGTTCTATAATTAAGACGATACTCAGACAAATATGTTAATGCAACAAATAAAAAATAATTTCGTCTGACCGCATCGGCTACTACTAATTTTAATGTATCTTTAACTGATACGCAAACGTGAATAAAAGTTAAATGAATCAGTAAGGCTGTCTAAAAACAGTGTATGACACACGAGGTAAAAGTGATATTATTTTGCTTGTAGGATATATCCTGCTCGCAAAATATAATGACATTTTTTACCACTCGTATTGTTTCCTTCACTTCGTTAATAGTGTAAAGGGTTACAAATGTGAACTGTGTTTTCGTCTATCAGAACGCACTAAAACCTGTGCCGGCTATAACATGTTGATCTCATTGTGCATGTTCTACCCAGCTCGCATTTCGCAAGATTTGCAAACATAAAACTTACTCCTCTACACTGGCAATTATTCATTAGCGAACCTCGTTGTTTGTGCGCGCGCACATTCTGTCAGTCTGCGCTTCTCATTGCGAGTATGCCAGCTCTCTACCAGCGTCAATCTTTCGCCTGCAAGACCATTTCTGTTATGTATTTTCTTTGCAGGTGTTGTTATGTAACAATTATGAATAAATGTTATGGATCATTCCATGCAAAAAATAGGTTTTATAACATGGCTTCTTCAAACTTGAAAATATTTTTGGATATTGTTGTCGAGGATGTACAATATTAAAATGATATAATTGTTCAGCAACAATGCACTCTTAAAACTTAAGACTTCTTGTGAATATCCTTATAGTATTCAATTCTTTTGCCCTCATATAAACGTTTCTACAAATTCTAAAACTTTTCAAATATATGATGTGATATTTATTGAATAATTTAATTACGTATCTTATATAAGATACATAATTAAATTATTCAATAAATATCAATAAATATCACATTTATATTGTTAAAAAACTTATTAAAACGCAATTACTCGAAATTAAAAACTCAAATTAAGAACTTTTTAAAACGGAATTACTCGAAAGTCAACCTTTTTAAAATTATGAAAATCTACAATAATATTGCATTTAGGATGTTCTAGAAGCTACTAAATTTTCTTGATATCTTAAAAGGAACAAAAATTATTATTAAAAACTAGCTCGTGCTTGATTTCTTGACCTCTATTAATAATATTATGGAATAATTCTTGAGTGTAGGTTATTAAAAACTAACTTGAGCCGAAAGGGGCAGTATGCAACCCGCCACAAATCCATTCTTGCTGTGCCTCTGCTAGTGTGGAAGGTGATAAACAACTCAGTCATAGGTGCCTTTTGGAGAAAAACTTCATTAGGCACTTCAGTTGAATTTGATACAGGTTTTATTGAAAGTTTGTCCTCGCTGGCTGGAATGACACGTTTTGAAAATGAAAAAGCGCAATTTTTTCAGGGCGTCTTCCTACAACTATAATATCGAATATAGAGATTTTTTCCATAATGAAATCTATCCTTAAAGACGGATATTTAAACAAGTTTATGTTCAATTTTTCGAAAAATATGTAGTTTCCGTGTAATTTGCGCAAAATACAGGCTTTTTTCTCAAAAACTGCTCTAATTGTTGTTTTTTTTTTAAATTTTCTCCTCATATGTAATAAGGGACGGTAAAAAATATAGTGCTCACATAATCATATGTGTATATATGTGTGCGTGAGTGCGTGCTTACGTGCGTGATTTGCGAAGGGATCCTCAACCTAGTTTTCATTGTAATCTGATTTACTGCTTTATCTTTTAGCTTCAGGAAGTGAAATGTAATTCTACCTTTCTACACAGTCAACTCTTATCCACAGCACAAACGCTGAACAGTCAGCTACAGAAACCTACGAAGGAAATACTCGTAAAGATCTGTTCGATAAACGTTCATCATGATGTGACCTTGTAACACTTGCAACAGAAGTTTTTTTTTTAATTTAAGGTCGCATCAACTACTCGGTCATTAGCAATCACAACTGGATGTAACGTTATGGTATGAGGATGAAACTATATGATGGACTGGGGATGAAAGGACTAACACACACAACCATGCCCGAGGACTCGAACCCGCGATCCCACGGTCCAAGACCACTACGGCACTACTGCTTTAGCGATCTCGGCCACGGGGACGACTGACAGACGTTTACATTCGTTGTCGAAACTACTTATCACCCTAACGGGAATCAGACCCGGATCATCTACTTTACGTCCTGTTGTTCGGACGTACATGCAACAAAACTCCCAGGTTTTATTCCAGGTCGGATTGACTAGAGTTTTGAACAATTTAGTTACAAAATATACTTTCGGTTTTAAACTCTTGGGCTGTGACAATATTATCGACAACTACACAGGCACACAAACAAAGTTGTCAGACCCAAAGACTTGACTCATGTTTCTCTAGGTATGTCGATGCGCTGAATCCGAATTTGAAGTCAGAATTGCGCCACCACTCTCCAGTATATTTTAAATCGCAAAAAAATATCGTAAAATTGTAAATTGTAAATTTCACGGTGGTTTTTCGCGATTTAAAAAAAGGTGGAAGGTGGTCGCGCAATTCTGACTCGGGATTCGGATTCAGCGCGTCGACATTCCAAGAGAAACACGTTTCAAGTCTTTGGATCTGACTTTTTTTTTATTTTGTATGCCTGACCTATCAATGGTAACGATGAAATTTTGCGAGCTCTAGACCGAGACCTGCCCCAACAGGTACATGCTTGCAAGAATCGCTTTGCGCCGCAGCGTGGAGGCAACCATCAATGCGGTCTTGGGCACTTCGTCCTTGGCGCTTCTGGTGACGGTGTTCGTGGCGGAGTTTTGCTCCTGCGAAAAGTGGGACGTGACTGGCCACAGTCTGTTCTTCAACGTAACCACCGCCATGCTCTCGTTTACTCTCTTCCTCATCTTCATCATGCGCTACAAGGGGTTCCTCAAGTTTAAAGGATGGTGAGTTCATTCGGTGTGGATAGTCACAAGTAGGGGCGGATTTTGGTGACCTAAAACATCACTGAAAATAATCAAGAAAACGCTCTTAAAATGTTTTTAAAATGACCTAAGAGCAAAGAAAAATTACATTAAAAAATTCAATTAAAACTAGTTCAGATAAACAACTCGAGCTGATGGACATGTTATTGAAGTAATCGATGGTTCTTGCTTTTGTTCAAGTGAATTCAACTTGCAAACTTTTAATTTGGACTGTTTTTAGCAGGGAACTTCTGTCTTTAGTTATCCCGAAATAGTACGAACCGACAATGACGCTGATAGACGTCATAGAAACTCTTTAACGGCTGTCATTACAATTTCTGGGCGAAGAAATCGAAGAGACCCGTCAGGAATTCTGTGGAGAACATTTGTGGCATCTCGTAAATATTATTTGAAGCAAGTATCATTAAAACGATAAAATCACCAAAATATCATTTAAAAATGACGGGAAAAGGTAAAATGTCACTTATTAGTCGAAATCAAAGTCAAATGCAAAAAAGTCCAAATGGATCATTTCTTTTTTTAACATAAAATTAATGACTACACTGTTGTTCTAAAGAGAAAAGAAAAAAATGGCATTCATTAAATCCACCCACTAGTCATAAGCATAGAGGCTAATTTGATCTTCAATAGCTAAGTGGTACTCGGCAGTTTGGAGAAAAAGTGGTAACAGTTGGTTCCATAAGTTTCCGGCCTAACCAAGATATCTCACATCAGTGGGGAAACCTGAGCAGTTTATGGTCTTATCTTTAATTGTAGTAATGCTAAAGTTTGCAGCCAACATCTCACTCAGTTTTGTGGAGAGATTTACTTGAGTTGGTTGAGGTGCGTGAAGTCTCATGGTGCTTCATGAGATTGATATGCCCATGAGAATCTCATGGGCTGCTTCATGACAACGCACCTGAGTTTATTGCTCGGATTGTGAACTATGGGTTCACGGTGTTGGTCCATCAACACTACAGGTCAGATTGGGCACCCAACGACGTCTACCACTTATAAAAACCGAAGAAAAACCTTCGGAAAAAAAAGTTTCAGACGAGTGTGAGGTAATCATTTTGCGAAGAAAAATTCGAAGTATTTTTCTACGGCCTAGAAATGTTAATATAAAGATATGAAAAGTAGGTTGGAGTAAAGGATGATTCAGTTGAAAAGTTATATAATTTTTTGAATCAAGATAAGGTGAGGCCAGAAAGTTATGGAACCTACCATGTATTTTGCCATTGCAACTTCCGTCGTCTTTCATATGACATATTCCATTAAGAATATTTTACATTCTTAAAAAAAATTAATTCCAACGCAAAATTTTCTTACTCTATGATGCACCTCTTTTAGCGGTGACATTGCAGTGTTATTAATTAGTGTTGCGTGAAAACCTGATTAAGATTCTCAATGACAGGAGAAAGACTCGAAGAATTATGCTGATCGACTGTATATAGAATACTAGTTTCAGAAACGAAGACAAAATATAAAAATGAAAACTTTATGATATTATTTTCAAAAAATTCTTGAGAATCATAATGGATTACAAGTTAGTTTTACCAAATGTATTCGCAAAAGTGTTATTTGTATTTTTTTGTAAAAAATAATACATTTAAGTTAATTTAATATAGTCATTTGTTATTTGTGATGTACAAAGCGTCATTTTGGTAGGTTTTCACGCGGTCTCCCGTTTTCTCTGGTATTCCTTCCAACGTTGCCCTGTCATCATCCACATCATTATCTTTGCTTACATCCAATCACTAGATAGATCATCACTCCTAATCCATAATCCGATTACAAAAATACTTTTCGTTTGATTCCCCTTTTATGACTCGTGATTGGTCACTTTTATATTTAAATACTTTGTATCTAGGTGAATCAAAAACAGTTAAAAACTGTGTGCGTACTGTGGAGAGAAGTGTACGAAGTGTATACGTTTTCTTAAATTTTGGGATCCCTACCCTGACGTATGAGTAAATTAAATGATGCATCCAGGTGGAAAGAGTTTGGGTCAGAAATGATAAGAAAATATTCGCTTCTGTGTAATAAAAATGATTTTCAAAAGCAAATCAATGAATTTTTGGCTATTGCCCCTCATTGTGCCTTTCATGAAGAAGTCCACTATTTTTTTCTAGATCACGGAGACCGGTAATTTGAATATCTGTATTCCCCATTGAACTCTAGAAAATGTGCATAGTTAGTGAAGTTGAATTATATTCAGAAATAATGCAAGGAGATATTTTATCTTTCGTTTAAGGTGAGACGGTAGACCCTATCCATCAATGCTAAAACAAGCAACTTGGTGACCCATTTCTCAGTAACTACTGAATAAATTTCAATGAATTTTGAACTACTTATTAAGTGACGTATGAAGAGATTACTGATCCTCAGTTAGTTATTACCTCTTTTCTAAAGCGATTTACATTTTTTTCCAAAACACGATTTTTTCTCAAAAAATGTGCAAAACAATTCCTAACGCATGAACTAGAGAAGCAATAATCATAATTGAGGATCTACATTCTTAGTATAACATGGTTTATCATCAGTAAAAATTTCATTCAGATATCTTGAATAGTTTCGGAGATAATGGGGCAAACGTTTGAAAATTTTAACTTCTGAGAAAATGGCACTCAAAGTTTTCAGAGAAGCGTATGTTAGAAAGACTTAGAATATTTTTTACTAGAGAGTTACTAAAAGCAGCCTACATTATATTAAAGATCATTAAACTGGACAAACAAATTTACATGAGTCATTTAAACCTAGAAGCTGAGATACAATGCTTGTTACAGGCATATTTAATTATTAGAATTGTACAATCCAAATGGTAACTAATTCATTAAATATTTTTAAAATAAATATTACTGTAAGTTTCGTTGCCGGTGTATTCTCTAATTGTCTAGAAACAGTTATGCAGTAGAAAATATTTAACCTAGTGTATCTATTTCAATCTTTAATGTCATCTGGCAAGTGTTGTAAAATAATGTACCTGTATTTTATGTAAAACTATTTTATTTGCCCCGTGCGAACTTTTCTTCCTATCAATCAAAGCTCTGTATAAAATTGTTATACTCAAGTAACTTACGTTAGGTCCCTTCAATGTATTTAAAATGAAAATAAAATGAAATTTATTTTCATTTAAATACATTGAATAAATGAGTAGCCTCGTTATTTCATTATTTCTGTCATTGCAATCGAAGGGTAGTGTACATGCAAGCCAGAGCACAGCGTTTAATCTATTTTTTATGTGGCAGGCTCATTCATCTGGTTCTGAGCATCGCAGTGCTGAACTTATCGGTGTGCTTGATTTACAACACAGCAACTCATTTGGGAAATGGAGTCGTGGAGTTGGATTCAAACGAACATATGTGTGGCGCCATTCGCCTCTGGCTGAACGTAATCAACATTTCATTGCCTTCTGTTATTTGCTCGCAAAATCAAACCCAGGAGGAGTTTAAGACGCTCCTTATAGGCAAAGAACACTTGGCAAAACGATTTTGAATCTTCTTGGTTTCTGTTATCCCCTAATCGTCAATAAAATTGTGTTTAAAAGTATTTGAAGAATATTTGTTTTAATTCGCCGAGAAATTTAAATCCTTGGTGCAGAAACCCCCTCGTGTTCTTTTTTTACAGATTTAGAGATATGTTGATCACACAACATATCTACAGACGTATCGACTGGTTTAAAAATTAATTTCCACCGCCAACTGTGGGTGTAACATTTGGCTAATGTTTTCGTTTGGTGCAGAATAGGGTGTAAAATAATTCATTTTCTACCTTCTAAAAAATCTTGGGTTTATGCACTAAGCGATTAAATTATTCTATGGTAAATGTACGAGCAAGTTATTTGTCCTGTATTCAGGAGTTATAAGCCAAGAAAGTTTAATATCCTGGTACTAGCATATTGTATTGCCTCAGTCGGGTTATTTCATGTTCAAAATGTTTTCATATACAATGGAAGTTCGTAATAAAATTATAGAAACAGGACGCCTTGACTTTGTGTAGTTACGCTACGGCGAATAAAATGTACGGGAAAAATAAATTTCCGTGACGGCTTTGCGAGTTGTGAGTAGATCGCTGTAGTGATTTCAACATTGTCTCCTGTGTTTCTTACAAAGTGTAAATAGAGAGGTTGCGGACGTCAATTGTGAGTAAGTGGTGAATAGCCCACGGAAGCGGCCTGAGTTATCCTTTGCATGTGATATTTCAATGCGCCAAGAAATTCATTCTTCGTAGTCACAACTCCCAAGCTTTCAATTCATTTGAACGCGTGCTTTCCTCTTAAAAAGAGAAAATTAAACATTTCAAACAAAAGTAATACTTGGATCACACAAGGAATTAGAACATCGTGTAAAAACAAACGTACGCTTTACTTTATTTCTAAACATCATAACGTATCACTCGGTTTCCATATATACTTCCGAGAATATAAAAGAATTTTAAGAAAAGTAATAGTTTAGGCAAAAATAATGAAAAATAGTCAGAACATTTTGAGCGCTAGTAACAAAACTAAAGCAATGTGGGATATCGTAAAACGTACTACTCTTACCAACTATTATGCCACTGCAACCCAAAGAATAATGTTCCTGACAAAGAATCAAGCCATTGTAGTGGATGAAACTCCTAACGAAATTTAAAAGATGAATCCTCTCAAATGTTTACCCTATTATACCGCACGACATTCTCGAAGAAAATATTAGAAGTTTCAATGTGAGGTTAGGTTCAAGCTTGTCGTTTCTACGTGCCGAAATCAGCGCCCCAGGATTTGCGCACAGATTAAGTTTCACAAGATAGATATTGTACATCCTGACGACACAAGAACATTCTATCCACTGTCAGTTTGAATTGTGATAATATAACTTATTGGATTTATTTAACAACAGAAAATATCTCGTTTCATATGTAAATAACAAAGACACCTGCAAAGAATTGTGATGAAAATCCCCACTAAAGTAGTACATAACTAGCTGAGTACCCCGCATTGCTCGGGTATTTATCATAATAAGTTATTAGACAGGAAGACGCATTCCATCATTACCGCCCTGCTGCGGAGCCTAATTGATACATTCTATTTATCCTCGTTCCGTCTTGCCCAACCATCTCTCTGACTTGCTCCTACCTGGAAATACTTTGTCTTCCTCCCTTTTCAATAAAAAGGGTTTTAATTTTTAAATTGGGTTCCCGCCCCAACTTCACTCCCTTTATAACTAGAAATAATCAAATTAATTAAAATATTATATACATTCACTCACGCACATTATTTTTGTAGAATTTTAGGTATTATTCCCTTACTTTCATATCGTGAAACCTATTACTTCATCATGTTTCTTCTTATTTCGTTATAAACAGCGTTTATAAAGAAAACTGTGAAATTAATCGTTGACCCCACGCGAAGGCCATTGAAATACAAATAAAGGGCTTTAATTGAACTTGAGTATGGGATCTTGAGTATGGGAGTATAGGATCCTTGTGGCTCACGTAATGTGTCATAACTACTTAGACAATTATAATATCTACAAAAATTCGATAACACAGTGGATCCCGGATTGACCAAAGTTTTTCTGTTACCTAAAATAAAGCCTCTTTTGTTCCACTTCATCAACCTCGAAAAACAGTGTTTGACACACATTCAGTTCCTTCCATTTCTCCCATCACAAAATGTCGTTTTCCAATCATTCCATATACGACTAAGTATACTTCTCTCTTGTTCACTTAATACATTTACGCCTAGACGCAACTAAAATCAATACCCAAGTTACTTTTATAGAGTGCATAAAAACCGAATCGTTCTTAAATATAAACATTTCGCATTAAACAACTGACGACAAAATCAACAGTTCACATACGCATTCTGTACATTGATGACCTCAAATCGTAGACCTCAGTTGTCATCTCAGATGGCGCGTAGCTTAACTATGGACATTGATGCACTTGAATCTATGATGTAAATGTTAGCCGAAAAATGTCCAGAAAAGTAAATATTTTGTGAATATGTTAAGGTTTATGGTTGTAAATCATAGCCTGTAGTACTCCAGACCTTTAAAGGAAGCTAGCACAAAGGTTTCGTGAGGATTGGTTCAGTAGATTCAGAGATTATCGCGCTGTAAGTCAAGGCACGACTCTTTATATATTAGTATAGATGATATAAGATGTGAACAAAACCATCATAATGAAGTAAACACATCAGAAGTGATCAGGAACAAAGATAGGGAATTTCCTGTTCTTAAACTCATCGAGCCTGTTTCAGTCACAAATATTGAAAAATAAAAATAAACTACCAAAGATAATATTAGATTCCCTAAAATTCAAACACAATCAACTGAGCAAAAAACACAGAAACGCCCACTTTTTTGTAGCTCCAAAGCAATCCAGAACAGCCCACTCTCAATGAACCAAATCAAGACTAAGAGATACCTAAGTTTCATCTTCACGAAAAAATTCACTATGACAATCCTCACAAGTGATTGCAAATGAATCTTCAGTTGTGGTCGATGACACAGATATCAATGTAGTTCCAATACTCAAGAAGAAGTTACTAATATGCCTGTCAATTACTTAATCAAATATTAACTTCATCTTCTCCATGTGTTCCACAATCACACTTTCATCGCCTAATAATTCTTCTGAAGCTAGAATGGAACTACATCTTCTAATGCCTCTACTAAACCACAAACACTATATCTTCCGTTCCTTCTACCGTAAACTCACAAAATAAATATCTGAAAGCTATTTTGTTCTATCTGATAATACAGAATCCTCAGATATTGATGAGTCAAAACTTCAGGACACATACAAGTTTAAAAAATCAAAGTACCAAGCTTCGTACCTACAAAAAACAACCCTTGAAGTCTAAGACAAAGATTATCCTATATCTATTTCTCAACTATTTCATTTCTTTGATAGGGCTAAAGGGAATTATTGTACTGCTCAAATAATTGAAGAATTCTCAGATGATTTTCCAGCAATGACATGGACGCTTAGAGATATTTATTCCGCTTTACCCCATTGAGGATATAAAAATTGTTCCCGTATTATTAATAAACTAGAAGAAACTTTAAAGATAATTCTTCCGATATCCTAATTGATGCTTATCAATTTTTCCACATTTCTTTTGTAATAATTATTATTATATGGATTTTCTTCAATGGAATTGTAATGTTTTTATTCAAGTATAGGGCAAGAAGTATACACAAGAAAGCAAGGGTATGTGGCAATTCCGAATACCTAACGCAGACCAAGGAAATAGAAAACTAATATGGGAAATTCTGTCCCATGATGTAGCACCACTAGTTTACAAGTGATCTGAGGAAAAATTTTAAACTTGATACTAATATCCATTCCCTATTAAATTCTACTTGAGAGTGTGAAAAAAATTATCAAATTCCTTTGTGACACATAATTAGACAATATATATTATAGTTCCGTCCTTGTTAAAAAAACCATGTGCTTATAATATTAATGTAATCACTGTTGATTGTTTTATTGTTAAATATAATGGTAAGAAAATATTGCATTGTAAACCAAAATGTAATTTTATTATGTAAAATTGTAAAATAGATTTTGATCGCTTGTGACCAGAAGTTTCACAGCGATCTAAAGTAAATTAAAATAAAAAATAAACAAAATCATATTTTTAATATACATTTGCTGGTTTGTCATTTGATTAGAAAATTGTATGAACGTGGTGTTTTGGAGGCGATGTTTCGCATCCTCCAATCACTATATTATATGACGTTTAATTTAGGGCCTCTAGAATGGCTCATGAGCAGCGTCCTAACTTTCTATTATGTGGTCCCGAGTTCGACTCCAGTCGAGGCAAAAAAGTGTAGCTTTCTTTGAAAATCGTTTCAGTTTCTGTAGCTGAGTGAAGAAGAAAAGGTCAGGCTGGCAGACTTCTCCGGTTACAGTGAAGGAAATACGTCGTTGACTACATGTCTCTCTACCCAAAGTGTGGAAATTAAACGACACTCAAGTCTGGGGGACACCGTTAGCTAGTTGGCAAAGTCGGACAGTGGACCTAAAATGCCAAATACTTCATATTAATAATAATTATACATATTACACATTAATATTAATATAATAATAATAATAATAATATATTGATTAGTTAGTGTTTCCAGGAGTGACAACTACTGTGATCATTAGACCCACAAGTGTAGTGAGTTTTATATCCCTGGAGGTGGTGATTTGGGAACGGGAGATACGGTGCCAAACTCCACGTCGGTTTGTAGTGTTTCGCCCTATAGGTATGGAGATTACACTCTAAAAGTAATGCTTACCAACTTGGTAAAAAAATATTGTTCTACATGTATGCTCTTTAGGAATTAGTAGAATCATCACTCTCACTTGAATTCAAATTATTTCAACTGCTTTTCGCAAATGTTGCTCTCGAAGCACTCGTTTATACTGCGATTTTCTAACTTTGCCCCTTAAGGCCCGTCTTCACGATGGAATATGTCACTGTATATCGCGACGTTCTCAATCGTGCCACAGGTATCGCATGATCGTGACCGTAGCAAGACCGTGACAAAGCAGTGCTTGCTATCATGCGACTTCTAGCGGTAACGACGGAGAAAGACGTGAAATGACGTGTGATATTCCATGTGACCATAGGGGCTTGAGAGGCAGAGTTAGAAAAAATCGCATATAGCTGGTTTTTTTTTTTTATTGTTGTTTTGGTTTTCTTGTTTTTTTAACAAACAACCAGCTATAGTGCGATTTTTTCTAACTCTGCCTCTCAAGCACAATATGGTACACAATGGAATATCACACGTCTTTCACGTCTTTCCTCCGTCGTACCGCTCAGGGAAGTCGCAGATAGCAAGCACTGCTTGTCACGTCTTGCTACCGGCAACGATCATGCGATACTGGTGGCACGATTGAGGAACCGGTCGCGATATACAGTGAAATATTCCCATCGTGGGACAGGGGGTGAATGAGGAGGGTGAAATGAAGAGGGAATGGGTGGTGGGGGTGATGAATGATGGAGTTATTAGTGAGGTGAAAGAGGAAAGATAATGAGGAGTAGGAGAGGGGGGAGACATTTATTTGTTGAGAATGGGGATGGAGGAGGGATTAGGGATGGGATTTTTCTTGAATGAGGAGGGAATGTGGGTAGGTAGGGAAGACGGCGCCTTAAGGGGCCAAAGTTAGAAAAATCGCAGTATAAACGAGTGCTTCGAGAGCAACATTGCGAAAAAGCCAGTTAAATAAATTTGAATTCAAGTGAGGAGTGATGATTCTACTAATTCCTTAAAGAGCATACATGTAGAACAAATATTTTTTTACCAGTTGGTAAAGCATTACTTTTAGAGTAATATCGCATAACCATAGGGCGAAACCCTACAAACCGACGTGGAGTTTGCACCGTAATCTTCCCGTTCCCAAATCACCACCTCCAGGCGATATAAAACTCACTACACTTGTGGGTCTAATGATCACAGTAGTTGTCACTCCTGGAACACTAACTAATCAATATATTAATTATTATTATTATTATAATATTAATGTGTAATATGTACTAATATTATTAATAGGAATGTATTTGGCATTTTAGGTCACTGTGCCCCGACTTTGGCCAATAGCTAACGGTGTCCCCAGACTTGAGTGTCGTTTAATTTTCCACACTTTGGGTAAGATGAGACTGTAGTCAACGACGTATCCTTCACTGTAACCGGATAAGGTCTGCCAGCATGACCTTTTCTTCTTCACTAGCTACAGAAAATGAAAACGATTTCAAAGAAAGCTACACGTTTTGCCTCGACTGGGAGTCGAACTCCGGGAACCACATAAGCAAGTTATAGGAACGCTGCTCTATGAGCCAATTTATAGAGGCCCTAAATATAAACGTCATATAATATAGTTGATTGTGAGGCAGAAACAATCGCCTCCAAAACAACCCGTTCATACAATTTTCTAATCAAAATGAACAAACCAGGCAAATGTAATTAAAAAATATGATTTTTTTGTTATTTTGTATTTTAATTTACTTTAGAGCGTGGTGAAACTTCTTGGTCACAAGCGATCAAAAATCTATTTACAATTTTACATAATAAAATTTACATTTTGGTTTAACAAATGCAATATTTCTTACCATTATATTTAAAAAATATAAACAATCAACAGTGATTACATTAAATATTTAAGCACATGGTTTTTTTAACAAGGACCGGAACTATTATATATATTGTCTAATTATGTGTCACAAAGGAATTTGATAATTTTTTCACACTCTCAAGTAGAATTAATAGGGAATGGAATTAGTACAAGTTTAAAAATTTGTACTCAGATCACTTGTAAACTAGTGGTGTACATCAGGGGACAGAATTTCACCATAGAGTTTCTATTCCTTGGAGGTCTGCGTTAGGTATCGGAATTGCCAATACCCTTGCTTTTTGTGTAGACTTCTTGCCCCTATACTTGAAAAAAACATTACAAATTCCATTGAAGAAACTCCATATAATAATAATGTATTACAAAAGAAATGTGGAAAAATTGATAGCATCAATTAGGAGTCTGAAGAATTATCTTTAAAGTTTTCTTCTAGTTTATAATATTACGGGAACAATTTTATATCTCAATTGGGTAAAGCGGAAATAAATATCTCTAAGCGTCCAATGTCATTGCTGGGAAAACATTGAGAATTTCTTCAATTTTTGAAGCAGTACAATAAATTCCTTTAGCCCTATCAAAGAAATGAAATAGTTGAGAAATAGATATAGGGATAATCTTTGTCTTAGACTTCAAGGGTTGTTTTTTTGTAGGTACAAGCTGGTATTGATCTTTTTTAAACTTGTAAGGTGTCCTGAAGTTTTGATCATCAATATCTGAGGACTTCTGTATTATCAGATAGAACAAAATAGCTTTCAGATATGTTATTTTGTGAGTTACGGTAGAAGGAACGGAAGAAATAGTCGTTTGTGGTTTAGTAGAGGCATTAGGAGATGTAGTTCCATTCTAGCTCATGAAGAATTATTAGGAGATTGAAAGTGTTGATTGTGGAACACATGGAGAAGATGAAGTTAATATTGATAAGTAATGACAGGATATTAGTAACTTCTTCTGAGTTTGGAACTTACATTGATAATCTGTGTCATTCGACCACAACTGAAGATTCATTTGCCATCACTTGTGAGATTGTCATAGTGAATTTTTTTCGTGAAGATGAAACTTAGGAATATTCTTATGTCTTGATTGGGTTCATTGGAGTGGGCTGTTCTGGATTGCTTTGGAGCTTTTTTTACCCCCCCCAAAAAAAAGTGGGCGTTTCTGGTTTTGCTCAGTTGATTGGGTTTGAATTTTAGGGAATCTAATATTATCTTTTGTAGTTTATGTTATTTTTTCAATATTTGTGACTGAAACAGGCTCGAAGAGTTTTAAGAACAGGAAATTCCCTATCTTTGTTCCTGAATCACGTCTGATGTGTTTAACTTATTAATGCTGGTTTTGTTCACATCTATATTCATCTTACTAATATATATAAGAACGTCGTGCCTTGACTACAGCGCGATATCTCTGAATCTACTGAACCAATCCTCACGAAACCTTTGTGCTAGCTTTCCTTAAAGGTCTGGATTACTACAGGCATGATTTTACAACCATAAACCTTAACATATTCCAAAATATGTTACTTTTCTGGACATTTTCGGCAAACATTTTACATCATAGATCAAGTGCATCAATGTCCATAGTTAAGCTACCGCCATCTGAGGATGACAACTGAGGTCTACGATTTGATGTCTCCATGTACAGAAATGCGTATGTGAACTGTTGATTTTGTTTCGTCAGTTGTTTAATGCGGAAAATGTTTATATTTAAGAACGATTCGGTTTTTTATGCACTATATAAACGTAACGTGGGTATTGATTTTAAGTTGGTCTAGCGTAAAATGTATAAGGACACAGAGAGAAGTATTACTTAGCGTCTATGGAGATGATTGGAAAAACGACATTTCGCTGAGGGAGAAATGGAAGGAACTGAATGTGTGTCAAACACTGTTTTTCGAGGTTGATTGAAAAGTTGGAACAAAAGAGGTTTATTTTAGGTAACAGAAAAACTTTGTCAATCCGGGGGATCCACTGTGTTATCGAATTTTTGTAGATATTATAATGGTCCTAAGTAGTTAAGACACATTTACGTGAGCCACAAGGATCCTATACTCCCATACTCAAGATCCCATACTCAAGTTCAATTAAAAGCCCTTTTATTTGATCTTCAATTGCATTCGCGTGGGGTTCAACGATAATTAATTCACAGTTTTCTTTATAAAACGCTGTTTATAACGAAATAAGAAGAAACATGATGAAGTAATAGGTTTCACGATTGAAAAAGTAAGGGAATAATACCTAAAATTCTACAAAAAATAATGTGCGTTGAGGGAAGTATATAATATTAATATTTGATTATTTGAGGTTATAAAGGGAGGTAAGTTTGGGGCCGGGAAACCCCAATTTAAAATTAAAAACCCTTTTTATTGAAAAAGGGAGGAAGACAAAGTATTTCCAGTAGGAGCAAGTCAGAGAGAGGTTGGGCAAGACGGACGGGATAAAATAGAATGTATTCAAATAGGCTACCGCAGCAGGGCGGAAAGGATGGAATGCGTCTTCCTGTCTAATAAATCTTATTATGATAAAATACCCGAGCAATGCGGGTACTTCAGCTAGTTATGTACTACTTTAGTGGGATTTTCATCACAATTCTTGCAAGGTGTCTTTGTATTTACATATGAAACGAGATATTTTCTATTGTTAAATAAATCCAATAAGTTATATTATCACAATTCAAACTGACAGTGGATAGAATGTTTCTTGTGTCGTCAGGATGTACATATATCTATCTTCTGAAACTTAATCTGTGCGCAAATCCTGGGGCGCTGATTTCGGCACGTAGAAACGACAAGCTTGAACCTAACCTCACATTGAAACTTCTAATATTTTTCTTCGAGAATGTCGTGCGGTATAATAGGGTAAACATTTGAGAGGATTCATCTTTTAAATTTCGTTAGGAGTTCATCCACTACAATGGCTTGATTCTTTGTCAGGAACATTATTCTTTGGGTTGCAGTGGCATAATAGTTGGTAAGAGTAGTACGTTTTACGATATCCCACATTGCTTTAGTTTTGTTACTAGCGCTCAAAATGTTCTGACTATTTCATTATTTTTGCCTAAACTATTACTTTTCTTAAAATTCTTTTATATTCTCGGAAGTAATATGGAAACCGAGTGATACGTTATGATGTTTAGAAATAAAGTAAAGCGTACGTTTGTTTTTACACGATGTTCTAATTCCTTGTGTGATCCAAGTATTACTTTTGTTTGAAATGTTTAATTTTCTCTTTTTAAGAGGAAAGCACGCGTTCAAATGAATTGAAAGCTTGGGAGTTGTGACTACGAAGAATGAATTTCTTGGCGCATTGAAATATCACATGCAAAGGATAACTCAGGCCGCTTCCGTGGGCTATTCACCACTTACTCACAATTGACGTCCGCAGACCTCTCTATTTACACTTTGTAAGAAACACAGGAGACAATGTTGAAATCACTACAGCGATCTACTCACAACTCGCAAAGCCGTCACGGAAATTTATTTTTCCCGTACAATTTTATTCGCCGTAGCGTAACTACACAAAGTCAAGGCGTCCTGTTCTATAATTTTATTACGAACTTCCATTGTATATGAAAACATTTTGAACATGAAATAACCCGACTGAGGCAATACAATATGCTAGTACAAGGATATTAAACTTTCTGGCTTATAACTCCTGAATACAGGACAAATAACTTGCTCGTACATTTACCAATAGAATAATTTAATCGCTTAGTGCATAAACCCAAGATTTTTAGAAGGTAGAAAATGAATTATTTTACACCCTATTCTGCACCAAACGAAAACATTAGCCAAATGTTACACCCACAGTTGGCGGTGGAAATTAATTTTAAACCAGTCGATACGTCTGTAGATATGTTGTGTGATCAACATATCTCTAAATCTGTAAAAAAAGAACACGAGGGGTTTCTGCACCAAGGATTTAAATTTCTCGGCGAATTAAAACAAATATTCTTCAAATACTTTTAAACACAATTTTATTGACGATTAGGGGATAACAGAAACCAAGAAGATTCAAAATCGTTTTGCCAAGTGTTCTTTGCCTATAAGGAGCGTCTTAAACTCCTCCTGGGTTTGATTTTGCGAGCAAATAACAGAAGGCAAATGAAATGTTGATTACGTTCAGCCAGAGGCGAATGGCGCCACACATATGTTCGTTTGAATCCAACTCCACGACTCCATTTCCCAAATGAGTTGCGTGTTGTAAATCAAGCACACCGATAAGTGCAGCACTGCGATGCTCAGAACCAGATGAATGAGCCTGCCACATAAAAAATAGATTAAACGCTGTGCTCTGGCTTGCATGTACACTACCCTTCGATTGCAATGACAGAAATAATGAAATAACGAGGCTACTCATTTATTCAATGTATTTAAAATGAAAATAAATTCATTTTATTTTCATTTTAAATACATTGAAGGGACCTAACGTAAGTTACTTAGAGTATAACAATTTTATACAGAGCTTTGATTGATAGGAAGAAAAGTTCGCACGGGGCAAATAAAATAGTTTTACATAAAATACAGGTACATTATTTTACAACACTTGCCAGATGACATTAAAGATTGAAATAGATACACTAGGTTAAATATTTTCTACTGCATAACTGTTTTCTAGACAATTAGAGAATACACCGGGCAACGAAACTTACAGTAATATTTATTTTAAAAATATTTAATGAATTAGTTACCATTTGGATTGTACAATTCTAATAATTAAATATGCCTGTAACAAGCATTGTATCTCAGCTTCTAGGTTAAATGACTCATGTAAATTTGTTTGTCCAGTTTAATGATCTTTTAATATAATGTAGGCTGCTTTTAGTAACTCTCTAGTAAAAAATATTCTAAGTCTTTCTAACATACGCTTCTCTGAAAACTTTGAGTGCCATTTTCTCAGAAGTTAAAATTTTCAAACGTTTGCCCCATTATCTCCGAAACTATTCAGATATCTGAATGAAATTTTTACTGATGATAAACCATGTTATACTAAGAATGTAGATCCTCAATTATGATTATTGCTTCTCTAGTTCATGCGTTAGGAATTGTTTTGCACATTTTTTTGAGAAAAAATCGTGTTTTGGAAAAAAATGTAAATCGCTTTAGAAAAGAGGTAATAACTTAACTGAGGATCAGTAATCTCTTCATACGTCACTTAATAAGTAGTTCAAAATTCATTGAAATTTATTCAGTAGTTACTGAGAAAATGGGTCACCAAGTTGCTTGTTTTAGCATTGATGGATAGGGTCTACCGTCTCACCTTAAACGAAAGATAAAATATCTCCTTGCATTATTTCTGAATATAATTCAACTTCACTAAACTATGCACATTTTCTAGAGTTCAATGGGAATACAGATATTCAAATTACCGGTCTCCGTGATCTAGAAAAAAATAGTGGACTTCTTCATGAAAGGCACAATGAGGGGCAATAGCCAAAAATTCATTGATTTGCTTTTGAAAATCATTTTTATTACACAGAAGCGAATATTTTCTTATCATTTCTGACCCAAACTCTTTCCACCTGGATGCATCATTTAATTTACTCATACGTCAGGGTAGGGATCCCAAAATTTAAGAAAACGTATACACTTCGTACACTTCTCTCCACAGTACGCCACACAGTTTTTAACTGTTTTTGATTCACCTAGATACAAATGTATTTAAATATAAAAGTGACCAATCACGAGTCATAAAAGGGGAATCAAACGAAAAGTATTTTTGTAATCGGATTATGGATTAGGAGTGATGATCTATCTAGTGATTGGATGTAAGCAAAGATAATGATGTGGATGATGACAGGGCAACGTTGGAAGGAATACCAGAGAAAACGGGAGAACCGCGTGAAAACCTACCAAAATGACGCTTTGTACATCACAAATAACAAATGACTATATTAAATTAACTTAAATGTATTATTTTTTACAAAAAAATACAAATAACACTTTTGCGAATACATTTGGTAAAACTAACTTGTAATCCATTATGATTCTCAAGAATTTTTTGAAAATAATATCATAAAGTTTTCATTTTTATATTTTGTCTTCGTTTCTGAAACTAGTATTCTATATACAGTCGATCAGCATAATTCTTCGAGTCTTTCTCCTGTCATTGAGAATCTTAATCAGGTTTTCACGCAACACTAATTAATAACACTGCAATGTCACCGCTAAAAGAGGTGCATCATAGAGTAAGAAAATTTTTGCGTTGGAATTAATTTTTTTTAAAGAATGTAAAATATTCTTAATGGAATATGTCATATGAAAGACGACGGAAGTTGCAATGGCAAAATACATGGTAGGTTCCATAACTTTCTGGCCTCACCTTATCTTTGATTCAAAAAATTATATAACTTTTCAACTGAATCATCCTTTACTCCAACCTACTTTTCATATCTTTATATTAACATTTCTAGGCCGTAGAAAAATACTTCGAATTTTTCTTCGCAAAATGATTACCTCACACTCGTCTGAAACTTTTTTTTCCGAAGGTTTTTCTTCGGTTTTTATAAGTGGTAGACGTCGTTGGGTGCCCAATCTGACCTGTAGTGTTGATGGACCAACACCGTGAACCCATAGTTCACAATCCGAGCAATAAACTCAGGTGCGTTGTCATGAAGCAGCCCATGAGATTCTCATGGGGCATATCAATCTCATGAAGCACCATGAGACTTCACGCACCGCAACCAACTCAAGTAAATCTCTCCACAAAACTGAGTGAGATGTTGGCTGCAAACTTTAGCATTACTACAATTAAAGATAAGACCATAAACTGCTCAGGTTTCCCCACTGATGTGAGATATCTTGGTTAGGCCGGAAACTTATGGAACCAACTGTTACCACTTTTTCTCCAAACTGCCGAGTACCACTTAGCTATTGAAGATCAAATTAGCCTCTATGCTTATGACTAGTGGGTGGATTTTAATGAAATGCCATTTTTTTCTTTTCTCTTTAGAACAACAGTGTAGTCATTAATTTTATGTTAAAAAAAGAAATGATCCATTTGGACTTTTTTTGCATTTGACTTTGATTTCGACTAATAAGTGACATTTTACCTTTTCCCGTCATTTTTAAATGATATTTTGGTGATTTTATCGTTTTAATGATACTTGCTTCAAATAATATTTACGAGATGCCACAAATGTTCTCCACAGAATTCCTGACGGGTCTCTTCGATTTCTTCGCCCAGAAATTGTAATGACAGCCGTTAAAGAGTTTCTATGACGTCTATCAGCGTCATTGTCGGTTCGTACTATTTCGGGATAACTAAAGACAGAAGTTCCCTGCTAAAAACAGTCCAAATTAAAAGTTTGCAAGTTGAATTCACTTGAACAAAAGCAAGAACCATCGATTACTTCAATAACATGTCCATCAGCTCGAGTTGTTTATCTGAACTAGTTTTAATTGAATTTTTTAATGTAATTTTTCTTTGCTCTTAGGTCATTTTAAAAACATTTTAAGAGCGTTTTCTTGATTATTTTCAGTGATGTTTTAGGTCACCAAAATCCGCCCCTACTTGTGACTATCCACACCGAATGAACTCACCATCCTTTAAACTTGAGGAACCCCTTGTAGCGCATGATGAAGATGAGGAAGAGAGTAAACGAGAGCATGGCGGTGGTTACGTTGAAGAACAGACTGTGGCCAGTCACGTCCCACTTTTCGCAGGAGCAAAACTCCGCCACGAACACCGTCACCAGAAGCGCCAAGGACGAAGTGCCCAAGACCGCATTGATGGTTGCCTCCACGCTGCGGCGCAAAGCGATTCTTGCAAGCATGTACCTGTTGGGGCAGGTCTCGGTCTAGAGCTCGCAAAATTTCATCGTTACCATTGATAGGTCAGGCATACAAAATAAAAAAAAAGTCAGATCCAAAGACTTGAAACGTGTTTCTCTTGGAATGTCGACGCGCTGAATCCGAATCCCGAGTCAGAATTGCGCGACCACCTTCCACCTTTTTTTAAATCGCGAAAAACCACCGTGAAATTTACAATTTACAATTTTACGATATTTTTTTGCGATTTAAAATATACTGGAGAGTGGTGGCGCAATTCTGACTTCAAATTCGGATTCAGCGCATCGACATACCTAGAGAAACATGAGTCAAGTCTTTGGGTCTGACAACTTTGTTTGTGTGCCTGTGTAGTTGTCGATAATATTGTCACAGCCCAAGAGTTTAAAACCGAAAGTATATTTTGTAACTAAATTGTTCAAAACTCTAGTCAATCCGACCTGGAATAAAACCTGGGAGTTTTGTTGCATGTACGTCCGAACAACAGGACGTAAAGTAGATGATCCGGGTCTGATTCCCGTAGGGTGATAAGTAGTTTCGACAACGAATGTAAACGTCTGTCAGTCGTCCCCGTGGCCGAGATCGCTAAAGCAGTAGTGCCGTAGTGGTCTTGGACCGTGGGATCGCGGGTTCGAGTCCTCGGGCATGGTTGTGTGTGTTAGTCCTTTCATCCCCAGTCCATCATATAGTTTCATCCTCATACCATAACGTTACATCCAGTTGTGATTGCTAATGACCGAGTAGTTGATGCGACCTTAAAATTAAAAAAAAAACTTCTGTTGCAAGTGTTACAAGGTCACATCATGATGAACGTTTATCGAACAGATCTTTACGAGTATTTCCTTCGTAGGTTTCTGTAGCTGACTGTTCAGCGTTGTGCTGTGGATAAGAGTTGACTGTGTAGAAAGGTAGAATTACATTTCACTTCCTGAAGCTAAAAGATAAAGCAGTAAATCAGATTACAATGAAAACTAGGTTGAGGATCCCTTCGCAAATCACGCACGTAAGCACGCACTCACGCACACATATATACACATATGATTATGTGAGCACTATATTTTTACCGTCCCTTATTACATATGAGGAGAAAATTTAAAAAAAAAACAACAATTAGAGCAGTTTTTGAGAAAAAAGCCTGTATTTTGCGCAAAATTACACGGAAACTACATATTTTTCGAAAAATTGAACATAAACTTGTTTAAATATCCGTCTTTAAGGAATAGATTTCATTATGGAAAAAATCTCTATATTCGATATTATAGTTGTAGGAAGACGCCCTGAAAAAATTGCGCTTTTTCAATTTTCAAAACGTGTCATTCCAGCCAGCGAGGACAAACTTTCAATAAAACCTGTATCAAAATTCAACTGAAGTGCCTAATGAAGTTTTTCTCCAAAAGGCACCTATGACTGAGTTGTTTATCACCTTCCACACTAGCAGAGGCACAGCAAGAATGGATTTGTGGCGGGTTGCATACTGCCCCTTTCGGCTCAAGTTAGTTTTTAATAACCTACACTCAAGAATTATTCCATAATATTATTAATAGAGGTCAAGAAATCAAGCACGAGCTAGTTTTTAATAATAATTTTTGTTCCTTTTAAGATATCAAGAAAATTTAGTAGCTTCTAGAACATCCTAAATGCAATATTATTGTAGATTTTCATAATTTTAAAAGGTTGACTTTCGAGTAATTCCGTTTTAAAAAGTTCTTAATTTGAGTTTTTAATTTCGAGTAATTGCGTTTTAATTAAGTTTTTTAACAATATAAATGTGATATTTATTGATATTTATTGAATAATTAATTATGTATCTTATATAAGATACGTAATTAAATTATTCAATAAATATCACATCATATATTTGAAAAGTTTTAGAATTTGTAGAAACGTTTATATGAGGGCAAAAGAATTGAATACTATAAGGATATTCACAAGAAGTCTTAAGTTTTAAGAGTGCATTGTTGCTGAACAATTATATCATTTTAATATTGTACATCCTCGACAACAATATCCAAAAATATTTTCAAGTTTGAAGAAGCCATGTTATAAAACCTAATTTTTTGCATGGAATGATCCATAACATTTATTCATAATTGTTACATAACAACACCTGCAAAGAAAATACATAACAGAAATGGTCTTGCAGGCGAAAGATTGACGCTGGTAGAGAGCTGGCATACTCGCAATGAGAAGCGCAGACTGACAGAATGTGCGCGCGCACAAACAACGAGGTTCGCTAATGAATAATTGCCAGTGTAGAGGAGTAAGTTTTATGTTTGCAAATCTTGCGAAATGCGAGCTGGGTAGAACATGCACAATGAGATCAACATGTTATAGCCGGCACAGGTTTTAGTGCGTTCTGATAGACGAAACACAGTTCACAATTTGTAACCCTTTACACTATTAACGAAGTGAAGGAAACAATACGAGTGGTAAAAATGTCATTATATTTGCGAGCAGGATATATCCTACAAGCAAAATAATATCACTTTTACCTCGTGTGTCATACACTGTTTTTAGACAGCCTTACTGATTCATTTAACTTTTATTCACGTTTGCGTATCAGTTAAAGATACATTAAAATTAGTAGTAGCCGATGCGGTCAGACGAAATTATTTTTTATTTGTTGCATTAACATATTTGTCTGAGTATCGTCTTAATTATAGAACTAGAGATATAAATTGTTAAGTGTGCCAGGAAAGACTCTCCGCACTGATCCGAATCAGGGCTTTGTGAAGGGCTTTATGGAGCACTGATTCGGCTCATTGCGGAGAGACTTTAACACTAACTAAAAACTGCATTGATGTTGTTAGTAGCCAGATTACTGGGAAATAAGTGAAGGCGACAACATTTACAGTATCTATTATGATTCTGGTGAGTAAGCAAAATTTACGTTTTCAAACCGCAGCTCGTGCTACCGTCATAATTTGTCAAGCACACGCTATGCATGCCATAAAGAACCGCGTTTATTAGTATCTGTCTGAAAATAAAATTTTTACTTAACATTAGAAACTACGCACGCTAAACGCCCCCAGTAATTGTGCGGTTGGTCGTCGGGGAAACGTTTTGTGATACATTGAAATGCGGGGAGCAGCTGGCACCCTCTCAAACATATGTATGCGTACACCACGTCTGGAAAGCAAAAGTCGAGGCACGCCACCTCATTACGGACTGGACGCAGGACACGAAACGACCAAAACTCAAATTTTGACTAGGCTAGTTCTCAGTTCTCATATATAAGTGCTGCGATCTTGGGTCTCATTTGGTCAAGGTCGTGATTGGTCGTGTAATGTGTAATACCACAGTTTAAAGTGTCATCTTAAGATGTTTATCTTACACTGCGACCCAAACCTATCGTGCGCACCGTACGGACAAGCGAAGATCTAGCCTCAAACTGGCTTCAGAAAATTTGCCCCAAAGGCCGCTAATTAACACACCTTTATATCTTGCACCGTGGTTGATCGCTTCTTGATTGAATTGACGTTTCAAATAAAAGCTAAGATGTTAGTGGGGCAGAAAGTGCAATATTTCAATTCTACGTATCTGCTTCCAATAATACGGGAAAGTATGTGATGATATAGCACCACTAGTTTTGACTATTAATATTGTCAAAAATTACTCCACGTTATTAATACCTACCCCAATGCGAATGTCTGGACAGCCAGCAGAACTTTGTAGAATGATTCGTCGCTGGAGCAGCCATCCATTGCTATGATGATAACATGTGTAGCAAAGAATACAATGTAACTGATCACGTAGGCGCACTTCCTTTTACGCAGGAAATGCCTGGCGGGCTTCAAGCGAATGCCCACATTGACGATAATGTAGTTCGCCAAAATCAGGACAAACGTAAGTGCGTACACTCTTCGCACAAAACGTTCGTGTTCTTGACGAATCTAGAACACATCATCACGTGAGCGAATATTAATTCAACTATTTTGATCATTAGTCGCCTTTAAATTATACTTTAATTCTAAATTTAAATATTTTAAATTTAGAATTTAAATACTTTGTCAAAATACTTAAAATAAATATTTAAATACATATTCAAAATTTATTAGGTTTTGATTTGCTAAATACATACGCATTTAAAATTCTTGAAATACTGAAAATACAGTAATCGATTGTACAAATATTATACTCAATTGTATACATTGTTGCAATAAAAAAGATAATACTCAATCGTATTATCCTTTTTATTGCAAGAATATATTATAATAATTACAATAAATTAGTAATTCTGAATAATAACAGTATTTTATTCGCAAATGCTCTTGATTGTCCCGAGTGACGCTCGGCTTTCGACGCCGCGTCATCCGGTTGCTAGACTGTGGCGGAGGAAGCCTAGGACTTCACACATAAACACTTTCAAATATCAAACGATTTCAGAAACATGTCTGACACAAATAAAAAGGAATTTCCTTTTTAACAAATAATTTGAAACAAATAATTTTTCAAACAAATCATCAGACAATAAACCTCTCGTTGGTGAATGCACAAAATCCGCAAAGGAAAAAATTCGTTCAACAGGCGCGGATAAACGTAACTAGTGTTATAACAAGCTTTCTTTGTTGTTGGATAATTAACCAGCATTTTTAATTCGTGGGTTCTTCTACATGCCGCCTTGCTGATGCATAGACCGTGGAACTACATGCAATGGCATATTTTTACTGATTGCCCGTATTGAAAGGAAATGTAACTTTACCTGTCACCAAAAATAAAAAATATAGCCCATTTTTATTTTGCATAATAGCATACAAGGTATATCCCTATACAGTTTTTGAGTAATCTCGTGTGCGCACGTGTGGATGTCTCGGTTTCGTCTCTCAAGGTTAGACCACTTCCCATGCACCAATTGAGACATACAAGGTGTCATTCAACGCGTCTCTGTCTCCTGATGGGGAACTGATAAGTTGTTTTGAGATTCGGTTATACAATTTTAAGAAATTTCCAAAAATATGTTTTTTATGTTTTGGCGCTGCAATCTTCGGGAGTATGCCGGCAACTAAATCAACGCTCCCTAATTAGATGTAGGTGGTGTTGATTAAACTCCAGTACCAATACCGACGAAGAGAGAGAGAGAGAGAGAGAGAGAGAGAGAGAGAGATGACGAAGAAGAAGACGAAGAAGAAAAATAGGAAGAAGAAGAAGACTGTGACGACGACGAAGAAGTAGTAGAAGAAGACGAAAAAGAAGATGAAGACGAATAAGAAGACGAAGACGAATAATAATAATAAGAAGAAGAAGAAGAAGAAGAAGAAGAAGGAGAAGACGAAGAAGAGAAGACAAATAAGATGAATAAGGAGACGAAGATGACGAGGAAGAAGAAGAAAATGAAGACGACGATGACGAAGAAAGCGAAGAAGAAGGCGAAGAAGGCAAATAAGAAGACGAAGAAAACGAAGAATTTCCTTTTACGGAAAATGAACTAAATAAGTGGAGGGCGTATTGAGTTGCCCGGACCAGACGGCCGTGGGTGCACGTCTCCGAGAAGAGCATAGCTGTGTCATCAAGCCAGTCACTTTGTCTAGGCTGTGGGAGTAAGTGTTAAGTCTTCAAAGAATATCGAGAAATCAAGATAAGTCTAGTGACCCGGAGGTGCAGCAGATAAACGCGTGTTGGCGGACGTCTTACGGCTTACCTAAGTTAAGGAAAGCCAAAGGTAGAAACCGTGCTCAATATCACAAAATAATTGCAAAATTTAAGTGCTTATTTCGCAACGCTGACAAAACATCTAAACTGAACAAAGAGGACTCTGAACCGAAGAAAGAAAAAAAAGAAGGCAAACAATCGAAGGTAGTTTAAAGCGTCGGGCACGCCACATTCAGCTAGTTACAGGTATTTGCGTAGAAGTGGGTCGAAGTTAGATATTTTCGTCTATTTCTCTTTCAAAAGAAGTTAATTAAGCCATGCTAATGCTACAATGTAAACATAATATTTCCAATAGTCTTTATATAGATTCTTTTCGCTTGAATCGATTTACTTCCTGTAACTTTATTTATGTGCATGAACTTAGTGAATTGAGCTGAATGTTTCGACATCTTGTTACAACTCTCTTGGTTTTCTCGCTTATTATTATTTATTATAATGTTTGAAAACATATTTTTATTGTTCACGTTTTTTATACAGGGTAGAATGATGATTACCTATAAATAAATGGCTGTTGCTAACTATAATTTTGTTTAACGTATATTGTTAGTTTTAAGCTAAGTTTTGGATATTTTGAGAGCATATATTGCTAATTTCAAGTGCATGGTTGCATGCATATTTTAAACTTTTTTAGTGCATGACGTTCCGGGGTCTAGTGATACACATCGTGGATTTTTCCGCTTGAAAACCTTTGCTACACCGACCGGTTTTGAAGTCGCTCATCGTTCATTATGCTAACCAAAAACTTTTCAGAGCACGTCATTGAACAGTGTAATATACAGTTTAAATGTTACCTTTATGTGGAATAGGATCTAAAGGATCTAGGTTCTAACAGTGTGGAACATTTTAGAATAGAAATTATTTGTCTCTAAACAAATTCTGAATCATTTAAACCTTAGAATAATCGTTATAACATTAGAATATTTAAAAACCAACATATTTTTAACATTGAATTCAAAATTAATTGTATATGAGAACAATTTTTTCTTCCAATTATTTTGTGTTGAATTCACCGAAGCTCATAGTAATCCCAAATAAGTTATTATACATTTTATTTTCAATCTGTGTTTCTTAAAAGCTCGTGCTTTTGATATTCAGAAATACGAAGATACACTTTTCGAAGAAAGAGAACTTCTTCCATTCCTCTCCTCTCCCACCTAATTACACTCTGATATACATAAAATATGTATATAAAATGTTAATGATGTTTATACCAGGAATTGATAAACATAACATTCTTTCGTGATTTTCTTCCTTCTAAAAGCTTTTTGTAGTGTTCTGTGATATTCGAAGAAACTATTTTGAGCCAAAAATGTTAATTTCCAGACCAATGTTTCTGTTAATATGTACCACGATAGATATTCGTTCTTCCACGTAGTTCCAAAGTGCAGCTTCATTCATCAAAGTGACAATTCTGGAGTGGTGCTGGAACAGAAGAATATAAAGTATTTAACCCACCTTTAAGCTCGTTAGTAAATATTTTACTCAAATTCATTTTTCAAAATTCACAACCTCTACACGGATAATTGTAGAATCCAATATTAAAGTAGGCTTAGTTTTCATTACGTTAATATTTATAGATAGTATTGAATTTTATCATACTACATCTACATTTTTCGCCATTTTGGATCCTGTAACTGTTTTAGTCATAACGAGACAACATGAACCACGAACATGGAAAATTAAACATTAAAAAATTTAAAAAGTAACTAAAATGTACCTCGTCAAAACTTGGATCCACCACTTGATATACGGATGAGTTTAAACGAGCATCATCGGATGAATAATAGTTTTCACCATGATCTTCGAATCTGCGTTGATTTCCCATGATGCTCGCAAATCTGAAGAAAATCACACAATTTTAGATACAATTTCATTGCCATTCATTCAAATTCTGAAGTACTCATGCGAAACATGATTTGTATGTTTGATTAATTGGTTATCATTTTTGGGAATAGATTTTTATTGAAGTCCGATTGGTTTTCTCGACCATTGAACTTATATACTGAGAAAATTACTTTCTTGATTCAGAGGACTATGATTTACAAAAATTCAGTCATATGAGTTTACTATTTCATTTGAATGGACTGGACATCTCCAAAGAATTTTTGTTGCTTCATTGTGCTCCACATTTGTCCATCGCGTTTGATGTCAATCACATTCTTGGGGATAAGCGTGCCCTCGAAGTTGACCACCACAAAATCGTCCACTTTGATGGTATCTGCACCCTGATTATTGGAGTTGTCGCTGGTGTGTGGGAGCTCCAATGGGGCTAGAGTAACGTGTGCCTCTGATACGTTCGAATACTCGGACTCCGGAATACGGGTGCGAATACTAAAAACGACAAGTTCATACTATCGTCGGAGAATCTACATCACTATTGACTACTATCTCTTTGTCATCTCTTCACGGGAAGACTTCTAACAAATGGACTTTGTAGCATTGCTGGAAGATTGGGTGAAGTTATTTTAACATATCCTTACGTAATTGATTCACAAAGCTGAAATAACTCTTTGAAGCCATCATATTAATAATTAAGAATAATTACTTATAATAGCTGGTTGTATAAGTTTCTTTCCGCTAGCTAAGTTGTCGGATTTTACGTGAAGAGCGCAGGAGAAAATTTTAACAAGACCGCCTAAAGGTACGCAGATTTTGGATAGTAACTTACGGTGGGATTCCCTTGGTTGATTGGGATCTCAGGCGAGCCGTAGAGCTTTTAGTTTGCTTTCCTGATCTCATAGGTGTGACGCGAGTTCCGAAATACGAAAAATTTACTATGTGTAGTAAGAACCAACGAAATAACCCCTGCAATCAAATTAACCCACATTTTACGGAATACTACAATTCACATATTTATAAAACCTATTTTTAAATACTTAAAAACATTATAATTGCCTTAAAATTCTTTTAAATAAAAAATAACTAGAATTTCGGAATTTTATTCACAAAAATCAGCTTGAGCGTTAATATTTCAACATTGCTTAGTTAATATTATTCCTTACTTGATGTTTAGTATCGGCACCAGATCATGTTCACATTTAGATGAACCACACAGGGCACATCTACTCTAACATTTCCTATACATTCCAATTGTGAATGAACACTTGGTAAGAACCATGACATTTTTACTATAACTTGCATCGTGTTCCTTGTCAGTGACTGCTAAGGAGCTCAAAACAGGCCCGATAGGGATGTGCACATATGGTTTCCAGAGAAACACAATTCACATATGTCGGTTGCAACAATTTCTTTGGTGCGTTTGACGTTCTGTAGACATTGCAATAAATAAGGCTACGCCCGTTCTAAAAACAAATTTTTTCTTGCCTTCATTTCATTTTTTACTTTCCTGCATACATATGTACACATTTAGTACTATACGTAGCACTTGGAAAGTTATGTAATTTTCGATGATTAAAAAAGTTTGAATTTTTTTGGTGCGCCTTCCTACAACTACAAAATTCAAGATGGTGATTTTTACTTGAAATGAAATTTGTTGTAGATAATTAGTTCTTTCATAAATGTCAAGGACATTTTTTGAAAATTTTAGGAGTTTTCGCGCAATATTGCGTGCAATTTGTGCAAATTTTTAAAAAAATTACGAAAACAAGATTTTCTCAAAAACGGTTCCAAATTTTTTCTTTAAACTTTTCGTAAGGATAGTGACTAATGTACTCTATGAGAAAACATAAACACCAAATTGCTGTATTCTTTTGTTTTTTTTAAATTACAAAACTATATTTTTTTTACTTGTCTCTCACGTCGTTAATATTTACATTAGCGGCGATTTTTTTCACATTATTATATTAATGAGTACATGTGCTTTAAATAATGTCATATAAAGTTTCTCGAAAACTTAACCGTTTTCTGTGAAAAGTAGCTCAAAATTCCCCATTTTCAGAAACGCTCAAACGCCATTTTCTTTACATGGCTCCAATTTTTTTCTTCAAACTTTTGTAACGGATAGTGCTAATTACACTCTCTAATATGTCGTAAAGTTTATTTTGAGATTTTTTTTTGTTTTTTCAAAAATTACACAAATGTAATTTTTCTGAAAGATCTCTCACATCTTTAATATTCAATTTGCAAACATTATTATATTTATGAAAGTAAGTGCTTAAAATGACTTCAAATGAACTTTTTGGAAAACTCGAAACTTTTCTGTGAAAAAGAGCTTCAAATTTTAGTAGCGCTTAAACGCTATATCTTAAAAACGGCTCCAAATTTTTAAAGAAAATTGGCATTTAGAACCATGTTCTACTGTTCTTTAATACTCTAAAATTAATATTTCCGTTTTACCATTAGCAAACCGAAAAATTAAGAAAATGTTAAAAAGTACTTTGGGCGCCGATAGATGGCAGCTGGTACGAGTATATTACAATTCCTAATATCTAGTCCAGACCCAAGGAAATAGAAAGCTAATACGAGAAAGTCTGTGCAATTCTGTAGCATCGCTAGTAAGTTATCACGACCCGGCGACGAATTTTTTTCTGTGGAAAATTCGCCATTTTTTTGCGCATTACATAACTTTTTCTTTACTACGTACAATACTCCGTCTGTACGTACGGAGAAGTTACGTATACGGGAAGGTAAAAATGTACTTTGTCGGCGATAGATGGCAGCTAGGAAGAGCGTGTGCCAAGTCCGAATAGCTAGCCCAGACAAAAGAAGATAGAAAACTAATACGATTCCATGTGGTGTGTGCCATTCTGTAGCACCACTAGTTTTATTGAATATTCACATGGGGTAGTTTGTGCGGCTTTTGGCAGAAGATTAAGAAATACACAATTTATGTGAGAGTAGGAGAGTTAAAGGAGAAACAAAATGTAGCTAAATTGTATGAAGAATAAATTAAATTGATTTGCTGTACAAATTCATAGAATAGTAAAAGAAATTAACGAATCGTTAGAAAATAAAGAATATTGCTCTGCTGTATTCCTCGACCTATACCAGGCTTTCGACAAGGTCTGGCACCCAGATCTCTTATATAAAGTTAAGTAAAATCTACCGTATCGTTACTATCAATTATTAAAATCATATCTCACAGAGAGATACTTTCTAATAAAATTTAACGGCGAAACCTCTGAACTTATCCCTATAAATTCAGGAGTACCTCAGGGAAATGTGCTTGCACCTTTCCTTTATTCACTTTATACTGCCGACATCCCAACACCAGTAAACGCATTTACAGCAACCTACGCGGACGACACAGCCATCTTAGCTCGACACGAAGATCCAGCAGAAGCATCTCGTCTCGTGGAAGAACATCTGCAATCCATCCACAAGTGGCAGAAACGATGGCGCCTCAAGATCAACGGCAAGAAGTCTGCCCAAGTCACCTTCAGTCTAAAGCAGGAAAAATGTCCACCTACAAAAATCGGATCTCAACCTATTCCTCAAAACGACTCGGCAAAATATCTTGGACTTACTCTGGAAGACTCACGTGAAAAAAATATATCAAGAATAAAAGAAAAGAATTAGACCTAAAACTTATGAGGTTAAACTGGTTACTGGGAAGAAAATCATTTTTAAGCATCGCAAACAAAGTAATTGTGTATAAAGCAACATTAAAACCAGTCTGGACATATGGCATACAACTTCGGGAAACAGCTCAAAATACGAACATCGAAATATTACAACGCTTTCAGTCAATAGCTTTAAGAAAATTTGTAAATGCCCCGTGGTACGTAAAAAATGCAACAATACACAAATACTTACAGATCCCAACAATAAAAGAACAAATCAACAAGACCAGTGCACAATACTTACAACGACTGCGTAACCATTCAAATATTCTAGCCATCAACTTACTAGACAATAATGAAACTACCAGACGACTTCAACGACAACATCGACTAGACCTTGCATATCGACTGTAAATCGTTCATGCCAGAAATTTTGTTCCATGTATTCATCATTCTAAACATCTATTATTGTATATTTATCAAATATGTTTAATGCTGCTTGTTAACTATTAATAATGTAACATTAGTGGAGTATGGTCAATGGGCTTTACTCCTCTCAAGTACTACTTTACAGAAAATGTATGTAATTTTACCAAATGTTTGTGTACAAACAAATTGCAAAATAATATATTACGTTAGAATAGAGTATATAGAATTAGACTCCGCCACACGGCGGGAAAAGGTAGAAATCTTCCTCTTGTCTAATAAATTTTATGATAAATACCCCGACAACGCGTGGGTACTTCAGCTAGTAAATAATAAAAATCCACGAAGATATTATTGGGAAATATTAACAGTAATAATAATGGACTAGAAGCCGGAAAAAATGGAATATTCATAATTCTGAAGTCTCTTTAGTTGTAAACTCTAAAGTAATTTATTCCGCAATCCAGAATTGGATCCAAATGTGCATTGTAGGACATACTGTGTTAGTTGGACATATTCTTACCGTAAGGTAGAATCTTTATCGTAAAATATTTTGCTTTGTACTAAGTCGTTCCTCACTAAAGCAATAGCTCTTTTTAGTGGATGACACTTTCTATATTATTCGTATATCATATGGATCCTTATGATTCTCTGTAAAAGAAAATTCATATTTGAAGAAGTCATATTTAGTTGAATTCTACAACCCCAATGCAGTCCCAATTATTCAGTTGTTGTTGGGTTTGTGTAGCCTCGTACACCCCTCATACCTTTCCAAAAGCGTAAAACATAGTGAGAGAGAATACAGTATAGAAAAGCGTAAAAATAGTAAGTCTAGATCATTGAAGATGGATGGATTTTTGAAGGCTAAGAAACTGTTGAATAAAAGGTAGAGACTGGGCAAAGAACAAGAATAAAATCCATCATTTCGCTAATAATTCTGGCAACTTTATTTTAAACTATCTTTATATCGACGAAATTAATTTTTTTCTTCCACGAAAGAGTTAGTGTAGTTCCTAGGATGTGTTAAATGCAACACTTCCGTCACGTTACTAATTTTGGTTGTTTTGGGTTGTGTATTTTAAAGCCTATCGTTCAAGTCAAACGCTTCATCACGTCGAGTACTCTTTGGTTCTTTCAAATATTTGTCACAGTTCGTCCCATTACCTTCCGGAACTCTTTTGAGCCTTCGTTTTCAGGCCTTTCTTTCACTCTTCTCTACTTACCTCTTCTTCTCTCTCGGCGCCTGACTCGCTTGGCTGTGATAAGGACGGTCGTGAAACACCCAAGGAACGGCTAAGGTGTGTGGTTGAATGAAACTTTCTTCTATGCTCGTTTATTGAGACTGGATAATAATAATTTAACTCTGAATATTACATTGACTATTTGACTATACTTTACGCTATTCCCTAAGGCTTGCATGTGAGGACCTCAGTCCAGCTTGTATGCGCGTGAACTCACTATACCGATAGCCATGTCTAGGTTTCGCTATACCTCCGCTCTTGCTGCTCGCTCTCGCCCAAGTGACCGAACTCTGCGCTTCGCCTCGCCTCGCCTCGCCTCGCCTCGCCTCGCCTCGCCTCGCCTCGCCTCTACCCGCCGTCAGCGTTTTTCCCTCCCACACGCTCCTCCTCGCTGACACCCGAAAGCGGCCGAGGGCCCAAGCTGACTTTGCGCTGACCGCAAGCCGTGGAACTTTTCCACCGAGTGTCACCGGCCGTGCAATGCACATTCGTAACCCAAGGCAATGTAATGTAGCTTTTACTAAATGAATTCGTTCGCTACAGCTTTGTAATAGAAAGTTCTAATATCTTCATCCTTATGTCTGTGACATATTAATGAATTAATGAAATTAATACTTAGAAAGGCCAGCCCAGTAGAATGGGGCATGTACCCTTCCAAACCAAGTTCGCGGTTCAAATCCTGCGGGAGGAGGTAGATCCCTCGAAGAGAGGAAAATCTTGGGTCTCTTGTGGGATAAAAACCTTGGCAGATAGTTGCAAAATTAAAAACTTTCGGTAATATTACATTCTAACGAGATCCAAGTTGTAACAATTGATTGATCATTTTATTTTCTTCTCCCGTCTCAATTGACAATTGATCGTTTTATTTTGTTTTTAATTGATGATTCCGTGCGCGTCAACTGCTAAGGTCATTAGTCCCAAAGTGTAGTGCATGCTTTTTCTTCGAGAGGTGGCGGTGCTCTTTCCCTGCTGGATGGTAAAATCCAGAGCCGACCTTCAGTCAGCTATCGGCTCTTTCCTCAACCAGGTATCTCCTACCAGCGGGCCACCGCACCAGCCGGACAAGCTCTAAACTCCCGACCTGTCTACAGCATGTTGGTAGTGCAGTACATGTAAGTGTAAGATTGTGTAAGAAGGGATGAGGATAGGTCAAGAAAGAGGAAGGATAGATTGCGTGCGGTCCGCAGCCCGTTCGTTAGGGTACTGCTCCGGCATATGCCTGGAGGTGAAAACAGAAACCGCGAAAAAAAAATGTTCAGAGATTCGGCCGCTTGAATTCTCCTTGCGAACGCGACACTAGCTAGATAGCTAGCTAGTGTCAAATCCTGCCCCTGGTCTCAAACCTAGGACCCTCCGGTCAGAGGCCCTACATTGACATCAGTTGACGCCCTGAGTCTCCTCCCTCGTGTTTTTGCATTTCCGGGCGCGTCAGTGCAATGTTCTTAGTCCCGTAAGAGTAAATGTAATATCCCAGGAGGTAGCGTTGTTTCTTCCCCTATGGAACATTTGATCCGGTGCTGACCTAAAGGTCACCTTGTGAGGGGTTTTTCTTTTCCCGTATCCTCATCGGCGGTGCACCGTCACTGCACGGACCGGCTCCAAGCTGACGACTGGTATACGGACATGTGTTGTAGTGTGGTGCATGTAAGTTTAAATGAGTGTACATATGAAGAGAGGAGAAAATAACGACGAGGAAGGGAAGTTCGGCTCCGGAGGACGAGTGTCCTGATGGATGGATATGTCATGATTAACTCTGTTAGATTAGAAACTTTTGACCTGAAACTTGGTAGACATATCAGGAGTAAGAACTAGTTCTGCCGTTTCGGATATCATTATGATATTTTAATTTTGGGACAATTTTCATTAAGTCCCTGTGACATTTTCAACGTTTTCTGTAAAATGACTGAAATTGGGTTTCTTGAAATATTTTGCTGGAATGGAAGAAGAGAGTATATATACCTCCGACTTTCATTCAACCCGTGAAATTTAGAAAATTAAAAATCATGTACTTAAAACACAAAGGTTTTCATTTGGAAAGAAATTGAGTTTTGTACTCATCCCAATTATAATTTTTGTATTAACGAAGGCAGTGGCTCAATATGTTTTATTGTTTCATACTGTTAACCTATTTCATAGTATAAATAATAAATTTAATATAAATATAAAATTAATAGAGTAGACGTTTATCTGTCATCATTTGTTCATTACCTCATTTAAGTATGTGGTAAACGATCTAATAAAGCATTCGACATTTCTCTTCCAGAGAACATGTGGTTGTGATATTATTGTTACGTAATGGGTCATTACATGCAAAAATAATATTGATAATATTCAAGTAGGTGAAAGAAATTACGACAACAACAATGGTGACAGGAAGCGACGCGAAATTATAAACAGTAATGTCAGAATGCGTGCGTAAACAGCACCGGGAATAGAACAAGATTGTGACGGGATTAGGTTAATATTATGAATCCATGAGCAAAGTCTGTGAGTGTGAGAATTAATAAATAAAATAATTAGAACAAGGAACAAAGAATAAACAAATGGGAGACATAAACGGAAGCGACCAATAGGAAGACTATAGATTTC
>JAHLJT010000321.1:0-47394 GCA_031308135.1 Acheta domesticus
GGCTGTTGAAGATTGAAAATTTCCCAATTCCTAGACTTGCAGATTTTGTAGTGTTGGGAGTATATTTTTTCTCTTAATTTTAAAAAACTATTTTTCTTAACCATAGATAGTCAATGCTTGTTGCCTAATGGTAGTCAGAATATTTCCTTTTCGTTGATTTTATAACTACCAGTTACTTAGGTTAGTCTATACATTGAACAATGTTAGTTCAAATTGAAGTATACAAAATAAATATTAGATCGTCTCACAAAAAATGATAACATGTTTTCATATACAAAATTTGTTTACGTCTATCATGCATTTAAACCCACAATCCAAGAATGTGTGTTACCGTTAAACACATGGGTGAGGTTAGGTAAAGCCCAAGACTGTGAGTTTTGTAGATATTACAGATAATATAAATCGATTAGTTTATTTACTTTGTATTAAATTTCGTATACCTAATGTGTTTATATAATTTCTAAGGAGAATGTGTAAAATATTATACGCAGTGATTGCAAACTGAAAGTTCAAAATGTTAATTGTGATGGGAATGTATAGAGTAACATTAATTTTTATTTTACAAACATTAACAAAGTTAGATTAAGGTAGCAATTACAGAATTTATGCTTTGCAATATTGTTACATAAACTAATAATCAATTAATTTGATCTAGAAAGTAGATTCTTTGCTTTATGAAAACATGTTCACTATTAAAAAACGGAATTATTGGAAAATAACAATTTTGACTGAAAACCTATAAATTTAGAAATTTCCAGTTTCACATATGAATTATTTTTTTGTGTGAAAATTAATACCTGCACTTTTGGATTTGGGAGTAAAAACATTGGTATAAATACAAATGATATGAGGATCAGTGCAAAAAACCTTTTCTTTGAACTATTTACTATTACGAGGAACAGTTTTCTTATATTAGAATGGATTTTTAGTCGAGATTTTGGAATTACCCGTATATACACTGAAACTTCTATATTATGTTTTTTAAGGACCATGAATTTTGAACACTGTATAGAGGAAAACACTAAAAATGTGAAGACTGTGTATATGGGCTTTTCGTCAAGCCCGGAAACAATTGATGAATCATAGAGGAAAACATTATATGGAGGAAAGTTATATAGAAGTTTCGCTGTATATATGCAAACATGTTTGTGGGTTGCATATATTCTTGCTACATGTTTGCGTGCATTTTTGTTAATGCATTTTTTTTGCATTAAAAACAGGTACAAAATGGTACAAAAATTAAATCAAACAGAGCTACTAAATTTCTTTTATTTATACCATTTTGAGTCCTTTAAAGTCACCAAAAAATGAAATAAAATCATTTACAAAAAATATGCGAGTATTAGTGAGTTTTTAAAAATTAATAAAAAACATTCAAGGGCGTTTTAATAAACATTTCTAAATAGATAGATGGGCTTGTTTTTTGTCTTCTCAAAGCTTTATAAAATGGAGTGAGATGTCTCACAGAGCACCTCTTAGTTCTCTGCTGACATCTAGTCTTCCTTGATACTTGGACTTAATGTATTCAAGGGCAGAAAATCCTGTTTCGCATAAATATATAGTTGCAAACAGTGTTAGCATTCTCATAGTTTTTCATACAATCTTGGATACTTTTCTTTTACTCTTATCCAATAAATACAATTTATTCATGGATTTTTATGCACAGAATATATTTTCCTGAACTTTTTTTTTTTAGGTACATCAACTCATAAACCTATACACAATGTCAACACATATTGACGGAACTTTTAATATTTATTTTCCATCCACGTCTGTCTTCCCATTCTTTCTCTTGCAATTTTTTTCACTTTAAAATGTGTAATATTGCTTCCTTCCAGGTGTTTCGGTCTTTCTTCTCCTATCATTTGAGTACCATTCAAAAACTTTTTTTTATTAGCCTATCTCATGCATTCTTTTAATAAGTCCAAACAGGTTAATTGCTTATATTTAATAAATTTCAAAAGGGTATACTTTTTATTAATTTTTTCTCATATTTTACATTCTTATTTTTCCCATTATTGTTAATCATGCTGCTCTTAACAAAGTCATCTCCATCGCCAATAATTTATTTCTTAAACTTTGATTTAATTTCCAAGTTTTTGCTCCTTATGTCACTACATTTTGTACTATTGTTTTATAAATTAACATTTTATTTTCATTTTAATTACTTTTGTCCCACAAAATACCATTTTACATGGAAGTAATTATTGTGCCTTATTAATTTTGTATCTAATTTTTTCTTCTTCACAACCATCTTTAATAATTTTCATCTCTAAATACTAAAATTCCTAACATTCCTGAATAATTCCTCTTCATTCAATATTAAATTTGTAGTAGATTTTTCATTATTCATATTAAATGTTTCCTCAACATTTATTTTCAAACCCAATTTTTGTATTCTAATTTTCTAAACACATTACAGTAAAACCCCTTTATAAGAGACACCTCGGGGAATGGAATTTTGTCTCTTATAAGCGGGAACTCTTATAAGTGGGAAATGCGTTTTTGACATTTTTAATGAGATGTTACCATATTTTTAGTGGATTAGTATGATTTGTACACTTATTTTAAACTTGAGGAATCATAAATTAGTTGATTCCAGAGCCCATTTAACCAGATCTATTAAGTGAACTTAATTACATTTCAAACACATGTGCTCATAAATGTGAACAAATCGCCTCTAATGTTAATATTGACACGAGAGTTATAAAAAAATTACATTTGTGTAATTTTTGAAAAAAACAAATGAATATAGCAAAATGATGTTAAGTCTTATAAAGTACCCTTATAACTGTCACTACCAAAAGTTAAAGAAAAAATTTGGAGCCGTTTTTGAGAAAATCTTGTTTTTGTAAATGTTTATTATTTCACTCGATATTACATGAAAACTTTTTTTAGTACATAACGTTAATGAAAGACCTAATTATAGAGAAACATTTTTATTATAAGAACAAATTTCTATCTTCAATTTTGGAGCTGTAGAAAAACCCTTGAAAAAACTGCAAACTTTTTCAATTTTCGAAAATGTAGAGTTAACAGTGACAATCCTAACAATGCCACCTCTATCAGTGAATTTCACTCTGTTCTTACAAGAAATTTAAAGAAAAAATTTGGGGCCATTGTTGGGGAAATTATGAAATGTCCCACGGGTTTCGTGTACAGTACCCACAAAAATTTAGAATGTTTTTCAAAACCGCAGAGTTCCGAACGGAAACAGATCGATCGCGGAATATTCATTTTGGAAAAAAATGTACCAATAGTTTTGGCGCTAGTGTTATTCACGGACGGACAAAGGAAAGTTTTGAAAGAAAAAAACAAACCTTTTTCGGTATCAGGGGACCCCAAAACATGCATTCTGTTAAAATCTCGAAGTCGATTTTCAGTAGCATTACATTACTTTCTCTATATTACGTATATATGTACATATACGAGAATGTAACAATTGTTAACACTGGTCAAAATACTAAAAGCAAAATGTGATTTATTCAATTCTACCTCTGGCAAGTATCAGCTGCTGACGGTTTCATCCAATCGGGAGCTTGAAAGTCACCATCGTGACGTTACTAGCGACACAGAAGCTTCCGATTAGATGAAACCGTAAACTGCTGATACCTTCTAGAGACACGGTTACAAAAGTCGCACTATAGGCGTCTTTCTTGTTGCCAAAAGACACGAAGCTTACCGAATGAGCTTTCTTCTCGAGAACTTCGCAAATCTCCCCCCCTGCACAGGTGGAACTGGTGTTGCGAACCCTTGCTCCAGCCTATTTTAAGCACGTGTCCCAACCCTTACCACACTGAGTAAATTCCTGAGTCATCTGGAGGAAAATTTCGCGGTTTGTCTCTTACAAGCGAGAAGAAACGCATGGCGGTGAATAAAATCTTGTCCACTATACCCGGAATCTCTTATAACGGGGTCTCTTAAAAGCGGGAAATAAATGCATTGTTTACATACAACTGACCTCGGGACCGTAAATTTTGTCTCCTATAAGCGGGATTCTCTTATAACGGGGTCTCTTATAGCGGGGTTTTACTGTATTTATATCTCCCTCATCCTGTCCTCTAACCATTTGATCATCAGCAAAAGAGTAAAGTAAATATGTAACAATTATTATCAATTAGTATTCCCGTTTCGGCACACTTTTTTCCAATTTTCTATTGCTCGCTGCGAATATATCTTAAATAATCTTGGGAAATGTTGGGAAAATGTTTTCTTAGACCTTTTGTAATGTGTATTTTATTAGAAATTTGCATTCCTAATTTAACTTCGGAAATTTTTCCATGATCTATATTTCTTAAAGAATTTATTATATTAATATTTGTTTCCTCTAATACTTCCCACAATTTAGCCAATGGAACATTATCGTAAGTTTTTTTCCAAATCTACAAACACAAAACGTGTTCGTTTTTCAATGACATATTTTTCTAAAGTTTGTTTCACTACAAATATATTGTCAAACATTGCAATTATGTTTGCTTGTTTTTCTCCCCCATTCTGGATTTCAAGAAAAAGTGTGCAGATAATCTCTTCCCCCAGAAGTCATATACAGTTGTTTACAGGTTTTTTTTCTAAATAAATAAATACTTAACCATTTAATGTATTTTTTCCTCTTCTCTTCTACTTCTTGTTTCATGTCTTAATTCCAATAATATTTACATCTAACATTTGTCTTTTCCTCTAAAGCTTCTTTAGCAGCTGAATAAATTACAACTATTGTATATTGATATTGAATTTCTGTATTTTCAAAATCTGTTCTTAACAACTTTTGGCCTATTCTTATTCTATGTAAATATAGAATACTCACATCTTTTAATAAATCAATATTCCACTGCTGTTGTGATGATATTCCTAATTCTTTCTCCCTTTCCTTGTTCACTAGAGTTACAGTAATAAAAGGAAATGATATTTTACAATTTAACAAATAATGGTCACTACCACAATTTGGACTCTTATGTACATGACTATCTTGCACCTTCAATCTTGTAATCTGTTTTATACTAATGTAATCAATTGTAGATTTTAAATTTAAAGTATCTTGATGCCAAGTAAATTTGTGAATGTTTTTATGCGTTTCAAAACCACTTAAAATGTTTAACGAAAGTAGTGCACATATATTGATTATTCTTTCACTATCATTGGTTATACCTTCTCCAAAATATTTATCTCATTATCTTTTCTTTCCATTTAAATATCCTGTCACTAGTACTTCCCTATTATTACCAATTGTATCTTAAGTATTATGCAATGCTTCATAAAATGTATCCTTCAATACCACTGTCTCATTTACACCAACACCATAACTGGGTTTAGAGATCATACAATGAAATACAGCATATCAAAAGATAATACAATCATCAGTAAATTACAGACATAGTGAGTCAAAGGAAAGTTTGTTGCCTTTCACTGTGTGTTAATAAAATTCAACTTACATGAAAGTATGGACTAAATGCAGATAAAATCAGTCTATGAGCTTTTAGGCTCTGCCCTTCAGCAGCAATTGTGCAATCCACCAAAAATTCTCTTTTCAATATAGAATTACATACTGAAGCAAGCTCTTTTGCATGGTCATTCCAACTAACGCACAAAACTGATGGAGCCATGTTCAAATAGCACTGAAACTGTTTAAAAAGACACATGTGCAGCAAACTATAATGTAAATGAAAGCACATCCACTAAAAAAGACATTGTTTTTCTAGCTGTAATCAACAGAATCAGTAAACAGATCAAAGGAGCATGCCCTCCTCCACTAACATATTTTTTGTATTTTTATTCAATTTATTGACTACAATTACTACTATGTGTCACACAGAAATATATCAGTAATATTTTATTTATTGATCTGAATTCCAAATATTTCCAATATTAAAACCCTTCAGAGGCAAATGTTAAGCCTGTGCATAGGTCTGTAAAATATCTTAAAACCAAAATGTACAAACCCTATAAATTTGTGAAAACAATTTAATCAGCCAAATGGTTAGTTGAATGTTATAACAAATTCAATTCTTTTTCTAATATTTAAATAATCTAAGTTTTTAAGTTTACTAGGAAGACCGTTACAATAAAAAATTGTCTTTATAAAACTATTTTTGTCTCAAGCCTACTGTTTTACATCATTAATGTAATACAATACTTTTGTTTGTAGTGAACTTCTTTATATTTCAGTTCAATTTATCATTCAGTTTGTTGTAATGGTAATGAATGAATTCTAATGAAAAATATTCATCCGAATTAAGTGGATTCTTGTCAATTACGAATTCATTCTTAATGATGACTTATAATAATTCATTTGGGAATCTTTGTAACAAGTTCTTGAAATGTTTTAATCTCACAAATATTTTCGAAGATAATAACAGCAACCTAACTTTCTGAATCTACTTCTAGTTTAATATTCACTCGTCTTATAGACTTAATCACTTATGTTTATATTACAGCAAAGCGACATGACATGTCCAACTTATACTTTTCATTACTCACCTAAACTGAATAAGAATCCATCAGCAAGTGTAGTATAAAATCAATCAGTAAACAACACTATTTTTTTCACATGGTCCGATTAAAGTAGTATACTGCGATTTTCGTAACAGCGTCCCTCTCAGAACTCACCTACTTCGCTGCCATCCAATCGGCAGCTTATATTTCGCGACAGTGACGTCACTATGGTGACGTTCAAGCTCCCTATTGGATGAAACCGTGAACAGCTGATTTCTGTCAGGGACGCTGTTACGAAAATCGCAGTATAAGTTGGTGATTGACAGTTGTGAATGGAAGGAAGCGACGTTGACAGGTTGCGTACCACTCAGCACGTGCTCCCGGGACAAGAAAATAAACACTTGAAATAAATACTTATTAAAGTAACCAAACCATACACTCATATTGTATGAAGTTACAGCTTCAGAAGCACAACTGTCAATCACCAACGTATTTTAATCAGACCATAAACAAGTATTTAATACAAACTTGTAGATACAAGCTATAAATTAGTTATAGTTTCCCTGTAGAAACTAAAGAGTTCGTGCTGGATTGTGCCAGCCTTGGCGGACAGTACTATCGATCTTCTGCGCAAACGCAGATGCACTTAAGTGATGCGAAATCAACTGCGCATGAGCAGAAGATCGAAAGTCTTTAACGTTGGAGGTGGTGACTTATACTGCGATTTTTGTAGGAAGAGCTCTCAAGATAACTCAAATCCCATCTTCACGATGGAATATGTCACGACATTTCGTATCATTCACAGTCGTTCCGCTAGATTTCGCACGATCGCGACCGTATGAAGCAGTGCTTGCGATCATGCGACTTCTACCGGCAAGACCGAGAAAAGACGCGAAATGCCGTGACATTTTCCATCGCGAAGATGGGATTTGAGTTATCTTGAGAGCTCTTCCTACAAAAATCGCAGTATAGTATTGAAGTTCCTGAGATTACTGTGTCAAACTAAGAGAACGACCGTAGAGGAGAGATTGTGCTTTATGTGAACGACGACCGCCGAACAACGGTGATCGATGGCCAGCGGTGCTAGCGAGGAAATACGAACGATGACCGGCGACAGATGAACTATAGTTCACTAAATGGTCGCTCCGTATCGTACCGTCCCTTTTCAAGAATAGTTAAATTGAACTAGTTCGTTCGCGATCGACACATCCCTACAATAAAACTTTATCCCTATAAGGGACACCAAATACAATTACTTGACTATTTACTTTAGCAATGAAAATAGTGAACTTACTATATGAAAATATTGGTACGAAGAAACTGTTACATACGAGTCTGTTATATCTGGCTACTGCACAAAATCTTTACTCCATTTCTTTAATTCTATTACTTTGGAGAAAAAATGATACTCTCAAAAGTTTCCTTCAAATATTCCGTGATGTATAGAGTAAATCCAACCAGGGTCGTTTGCAGGAATGTATTGGGTGGGAAAAATACATTTACCCCAGTGACGGAATCCATTGCATCGTGGGAGGATTTTGGTCTAAGCGGTGCTTTTCTGGCTTAAATCATCAATAGTACTCACCTTTTCCTAATAACTGTACAATTGATGACAGTTAAAAGATTAGTATGTCCTAGGCACCAATTTAGTTTTGAATATCTTACAAATGTAGGACGGAGAGCGAATTCGTTCGAGGGAGGCTATTCGTACGAGAATAAATTATGAGATTTCCTATTGGGTTATGAGAAGATTTTGCTCTCTTTATTTTCAATTTAACAGGAATGTAATCGTACAAACTTATTCTAAAATTGTTTTATTTTCTGAATATTCCTGGCTTATGAGAGGTTTTATGCAAGAGGGTATTTACTAGTGCAACAATTTTGAAATTCCAGTGCTGGAGTCTGATTTTCTCACCTCTCAGGGATTTGGCCAAATTGGACGGATTCTTGCCCCCCTCCTCCAAATTGGGCGGATTTTTCCAAGAGGAATGTGGCAACCTTGGTCCTTTGCCTTACTTCTGAACAATTAATTGTTGCTTCAATTCCTTTCCCTGTATAAATTACACGTACTCCTAGTAGTCTACTACTACTACTACTACGTAGTCTATCATTATCCTTGATATAAACAAACATCAAATAAACTGGCTTTTTATGGAATATTAACTACCCTTTAAAACGAGCTTCGTGTCCACATTTCAATATTGCAAATCATATTCATTACAATTACAGCTAACTAAATCTATGTTGTAATTATATTTTTATGAGCTTTAATGCTTTATATTTTGCCTCCTACGAAGTGTAAAGATGTCTCAAGATTAGGGTTGTCAGAGTTGGCAGATTGTGTTGGAATTCCACCAATAAAATGTCATTTCCCACCTAGATTATAAAATAATCCTCAAAGCTCTTTCTACTTATTATGAAGATACATAATTTAACAAACATATTATAAATTACTTTATTTGTAAAATATATTAAAATTTATTATACGTTAACCCAAACAAAATATTATTAAAAAGATAAGCATTTAAAACAATTGAATGGCGTAATTTTAAATAAATTAATGCACAAATAATAATTAAAATTAAAAACTATAATCACTCAACTATACTAAAATACTATAAAAATAAGTGAATTGTATAGTCCTTGTGTACAGACAAGCTTTGTACAACAAAAAATAGTAAAATACCTTTAAATATAGCATCCAATTCTATTTTCTTTGTTTGCAATTTTTAATGTACGATTTTTTGCTCCTCCATCGGAATTTTTGAATGTTCCAATACTAGGAACAAAACTGAGCAACGCCGAATAGAGATGTTCAGAATAACGTCACGAGGTTTGGAGGGAAAGCGTTGGGTGCAGAGTTGCCAGATCGTTCCATAATTATGGAAGCGGACCATATCTCTAAACATAATTGTACCATAATTTTTAAAATGTGTCTAGAAACCATTGATCAACAATATATTTTTAATGTTTTGTATTATAGTGCGTTTTTGTAACTTTGCCCCTCACGGCCCGTGTTCACGATGGAATATATCACGGCATTTCGCGTCTTTCTCAGTCGCGCCGCTAGATATTGCATGATCGTGACCGTATCAAACAGTGCTTGCGATCTTGCGACATCTAGCGGCACGAGTGAAAAAGACGCGAAATGCCGTGTGATATTCTATCGTGGCCTTGGGGTTTGAGGGGCAAAATTATAAAAATCGCACTATAAATATGAAGATTAGACAACAGTTTTCGCCCCCAGATACTTAAACTGTATACTTCGATTTATTTGCAGTGGCACTTGACGTAAATAAGCTATTACAATGTCATCCAATCGGGAGCATCAACGTCATTAATGGGATGTAATTATGGTGACGTTCAAGCTTTCCCCTAAATCCCAAGGAGAGCAGGGTTCATATAATACCGTACCTCCAAGTGGTGTCGAAGGCCTTTTCTATGTCGAATAATATGGCCTTAAGCAGCGTTGCCATTTGATTAGATATGTGTCCCAGTACCAACCTTCAAAATCCTGGCACTTCCACTAAAATTCCTGGTATCCTTGAAAATTGATTCTGAAATTGTTCACATTTTTACTCCATTGTGTTTTTATGGAACACAGGAAATTCATTAAATTTAACTTGATATCGAGTCATTTTATATCAATAAATTAAATGGCAGCATGGTGGAAAGAAAAAATCTTTCCACCATAAATGGAAAGAAGCTGTATTATTTTCTCTTATAGCATGTTCTGGAAAAATACTATCCTATGTCACTCTTAATGTTTTTACGGCAGTTTTTCACAAATATCACAGTTATTTTTAATACTGGTGTTTGTGTTAAATTATTGAACAAAAAATTATTATACGAATCTTAAATTGTACATCATCAATTTCCGTAAACTTAAAATCCTGGTATTTAAGGGTACATGGTATCTTCATTAAAATCCTGGTAAAATTACCAGGATCCTGGTAACGTCCGGCAACACTGGTCACATGTTGCCTTAAGATGTCGAGATAACGGTTACTAACGCAACGAGGTGGTTCAAGGTTGACCGGTTTCTTCTAAACCCGCATTTGGATTGGCGTCAACAAATTTCTACACTCCAAGGTCCAGACTAACCGCTGTTTCACCATGCGGTCCAGGGATGTTGATGGTTCTCGCCTTATAGCAGGGATGGAGTGCTCTTCCAGATAAGATTGTAGAGCCGGAGGAGAAACTGCATGACCGTTTCAGAAAGATGAGTAGAATTAGGTTTGGATTTCATCTGGACCTGCGGCAGTTCTTTTTGCAAGCAACAAAGCAGAGCGCATTTCACACATGGAGAATGGGGTATTGTACTCCTCAACAGGAACTCTGTAACAGGAACTCTTTTATACAGTTGACAAGTGATGTACTTCAGCTTCCGGATCAATGGCCCCCCATCTCGATCAGGTTTTTGTCCAGTTTCCCTGATTCATTGAGCGAAATGTTGTGATGGCCCCTTGTTTTGCTTCTGGACGTAAATGTAGCTTCACTTTGCGCACGTTTTGTTGAGCACTCCTTTTGTTTCTAGTGGTAGGAATAGAACTGAGGGTGAGTTACTATTTTGTTAGCAATGCAGAAAAATCAAATCAGTAGTTCGTTTACCGTTGCAATTATGTTTTCTATAACTCGAGAACGAAAATGTCTAGTTTTTCAAACGTCTCGCTTTTTTTTAAAATTCTGGCCCTCAAGAAAGTGTGTGCAGATAATCTCCTTCCCCATACGTCATATACAGTTTTTTTTTACTATGTTTAACTAAATAAATAAACTCTGTTCGAAAAATCCAAAGTGCGATTTTCCATTCTTTCTTTGAGAAAAGTAAGTCTGGGGCATAGTTCGCCAAACCAGAAATGTTTGCGGGCGGCAAGTTTCTTCTACAATTGCGTCCCTGATAGTGATCATTTCACAATTCTGAAGAAGACCCGGCAGTGAATTTGGGGAGGAATATCCCCTAATATGACGCGCCTTCATCCATACCAGACGTGACGGCGCATGGTAATTGAAGGAGGAGACGTGTGCCCTCCACGTTGAATTTTGCTTGCTAGAGTGGTTTTCCTGGCCTTCGCTCTGTACATCTTGAGGTCAATTAGATTATACACGGTTGGCTAGTGCTTCAGGCGCGCCAATTCCTTGTTTAGGGCAACTGACCGCCCTTGAGCAGTCCCTGTTCCACCACGGGATATAGGGATGTCATGGTTTACCGGTCGACTTGGGGATTGCAACATCCGCAGCTTGTAGTATAGCACAGTTTAAATGCGCTGCCGCACCGTTAAATACACCCTCTGAAACACTGATATTCGCTTGAAATTTTAACCAGTCTTCTGTTGTACACACCTGTGGGGGAATGAGGTTGTGAGAGAGAGAGAGAGCAGCGGACCCCTTTTTTTGTATATCCGGGAATATCCTGTTCTCCTTCCCCCAACACCTTCAATAGTTCAACTTATTTAGAGGGATTCGAAGGACCAGCTTTGGACAGGTTGCATCTGTTGTCTGTGATTACTGCTATTGTACTTTAAGGAAAGTAAATTTGTGAGTGACATAAAACACATATATTAAATTCAAGCATAATAGGCAAGTAAGAGATACATTGTTTGATCAATATTTGCACAGTTACACATGCGGACATTTTCTTCCACTCGCGTCAGGGGACACGAGGCAGAAAGGCTCGCCATGAAGAAGCTGTCATAGTCTGGCGCTCGCCAGAAACACCATCACATAACACGTGGCACAGGCAGCATTTCAGGCAGCGTTGATGGATTCCCCTCGCGTTATGCAACACAAGGGAGAGGCTCGTATGAAGAGATTGCAGCTTACTGTTGCTAAACGCTGCACTTTGAACTGAAAACGTAGCACGTGTCAAAACAACGTTCTGCGAGCATTTCACAGACTAGACCTGAACATGTAGCACATGTGGAAAACAACGTTCTACGAGCATTGCATTCACGTGGCTTGCTGCCACGAGGCTGAGAGCAGACTGCACTTTTAACTGAACATGTAGCACATGTCGAAAACAACGTTTTACGAGCATTGCATTCACGAAGCTTACTGCCAGGAGGCTCACACAAGACTGTACTTTGAACTGAATATGCAGCACATGTCGAAAACAACGTTTTACGAGCATTGCATTCACGAAGCTTACTGCCAGGAGGCTCACACAAGACCGAGCTCCGGATGCGTCGGGTGACGCACAGAGAAAAACTCGCAGCCAATGAGCGAGTGACATTGGAAATTGAGCTTTAATGATTAAAATGAAAACGTTCGAGTTTTATAAATTTAGCGAATGTTTTAATTGAGATTTTGAATTTGGTGAATTTTGAACCTGGTGAATTTGTTTTAAACGCATTATTGATTTGATTTGATTTTGTAATTTTATGACAGCGATTACGATTTCTCGGAATCGCTATGGCTGTTTGATTGTTGTTTTCGCTTTGTGCCGGAATGAAGCTGGTAAATGTTACTGCTCAATTATTTTACAGACGTGCCTTTTAAAATTTTAAGGAGCCGTATTCGCTCCGCTGTCCCCCAGAAATATTATAATTAATATTATTTGTTATATTATTATGTAGTGTGCTCCGACAACACCATTGAGCCAACCCAAGCCCATCAATGTACCTGATAATGGGGTAATGGTCGCTTCCATACAGGTAGTCTAGAACAAACCATTGCAGGACGGGTTGAAAGTGATGGGCTGCAGGGAGCCAGATCGATACACGTACTTAAGTTTGTGGAGACCTTCAGTTATACAAACGTTAAAGAAGGTGAGCTTCCTTTCGAATAAACTAGAAGATGTAGACAAGACCAGAAGAGTAAGAATATTTTGTGAGTGTCGACCTCAATTGCTCTGAAATGGACCATAACATTAGCACTTCATCGAAATAATCTATTCAGGGTACTCAACCTCAAATATGCTCAAATGAAAACAAACACAACTAAATCGCATTTCTTAGACAAAATTTAATAACAAATACCAATGTAAGTTTCACAGTAACTACATGAGCAATCTCGAGATTTCTACTAATAACGAATTAAAAAGAAAATTAAAAAAGAACAATTTTATTAAAAAACAAATTTCATGCACAACTGTACCCTTGAAAGTGAAGTAAATAAACCAGCAACTTTTAATGAAGGCAGAATACAACAATGCTCGAGAGGAAATGGGAGGGGGGAGTGTCAGAAGACAAGCAGGCGGCGGATGTAGTCAGCCCGAGCCACATCCAGGGGTGTCCAGCCCTCGTCATCGCGTGACGTCCTGCTCGCCCCCGCCGCTAGGAGCGCTCGTGTAGCCGCTTCGTTGCCGTACGCAGCCGCGTAGTGTAGCGGCGTCCGCAGCGATCGGTCCTGGGTGGGAAAGATTACATTGTTTTTACTTTCTCGCTACGGTGTTGCGTGACGGCTCACATGTGATTTTAATCAAAAAATTACTTTTATAAGTATTATCTCCGTAAAATGAAATAATAACATTACAATGGTGACAAGAGACGGCGCAGAATAATTAACATCCAATTAGTATTGAGACAGCAAGAGCCAAATTGTTTATATTTATATGGTAGTTAAAGTAAGAAAACCGAAACCGTTTCAGTGGCACACCGACGCACGGCGTAATAGAGCTTTGTTTGTCGAACGCCAGTTAGGTAACTCAGTAATTATATTTAAAGAGATTCACCCACACCCAAAGCAAGAAATGATACAAATATTTGTCATTATTATGATTAAATAACGAGACACCCAAACCAAAGACGGGGAACCCGTTACAGTTGAGAGAAAGTTATGTAATGCTGCTTGAAAAAACGGTGAATTTTTGACAGAAAAACTCTTATTACAAGACCTTGGTAACCCAAAAGTAGATAAATCGAGTTGCTAAATTTAAAAAAAAATCCTCTAACATGTGGTGTAGCTAGAATCTACTTTGTGGGTCCTTGATACCGAAAAATCGAATGATGACAAAACGTCTGTCCGTCCGTATGTGAACAACGCTAGCGGCTAAACCGTTCTGTCGATTTTGTCCAAAATTGTGGTCAACGTGGTCAGACGGAAGAGCAGGCCTCATGGCCTGAGTCTCGCCACGTAAAATAAGGCATCAATTCAATTCAATTCAATTCAAAATTGATATTCCGCAATAGATCTGTCTGTCGAAGCCCCTTGAATTTGAAACCGATAATTTAATTTTGGGGAGAGGTACTTTACATCAAGCCCCATTTTCAAAACTTTCAAAAAAATAGCCCCATCGTTTTTAATTAAATTTTGTAGTTGGATAGTATGAAGGACGTTTAAGAGAATGGTGCAGGTCTCTTTTGCGTTGAAACTCTGATTTTTCGAAAATTGCAAAACTTTTGAAATTGAAAAAAGTTATCAACGTTAAAGACAATTCTTCTTTTTGCTTCGCGTAGTCAGGTAAAATATAAGCCTTGCTTTCCTTCGCAGGGTAGGAGAAAGGTAGGGGATCCATCCTGTTATGGATCGGCCATGTACGATTCTTAAAAGGATTGAAAAACATTCATCCTCTTATGCTTCATGCAGTCTGGAAAAAGCTTTACCCTTCTTTCTGTTTCGCGCAACCGTGCAAAAACTTAACGTACGTTTTTGCTTCAAACAGTCAACTAGAACAAAAGAAAAGAAAACAAACATAACCCTCTTTTCTGCTTCGCGCTTCCTGGTAAAAACCTAACCCTCGTTTTTTGCTTCGAACAGTCGGATAGAACAACACAAAACAAAAACAAAAACAAACATAACCCTCTTTTTCTGCTTCGTGCTGCCTGGTAAAAACCTAACCCTCGTTTTTTGCTTCGAACAGTCGGGTAAAAACATAACCTTCCTTGCTTCGCGCAATCGAAAAAAATACGGCACCTGTCCGTCCACCTCGGGCCAGGAGCCCAGCAGCAGCGCGACGCACTGGCCCGTGTAGTCGTTGCAGGCGGCGGTGTGCAGCGGCGTGAAGCCGTACGAGGTGCGCGCGTTCACGTCGGCGCCGCGAGAGAGCAGCAGCGCCACCACGTCGGCGCGGCCCTTGGCGGCGGCGCGGTGCAGCGGCGTCCACTTGGAGCTGTTGCGGAAGTTGACGTCCGCGCCTTCGTCCAGCAGCTTCCGAACGTCTTTCGTACTCCCCTCGTGCGCCATCTGCGACGGGCCACAAAAGATGTGGTGCGATTTTTCTAACTCTGCCTCTCCAGCCCCTGTGGCCACGATGGAATATCACACGGCATTTCAAGTCTTTCTTCGTCGTGCCACTGGGGGCCGCATGATCGCAAGCGCAAATTGACATAATCGCGATCATGCGATACCTTACGGCAAGACTGAGAAAGACGTAAAATACCGTGCCATATTCCATTGTGAAGATGGGCCTTGAGAGGCAAAGCTAGGAAAGTCGCAATATAGAGTGGATGAGGCCCAAGGAGTTGCTATTTCAACTCACGACTAAAGCGTACAATCTTATGGTTTTGCATTTCTTTTCTACGGAGTGTATCATCATTCCTGCTTACGAAATAATGTTTGACCATCATATATACGTTGAGGTGTAATCGCTGATTTTATTTGCCACTACAGCTTCATTTCAACCCCGGAAACATGTTTATAGTTCGTGATGGAGCAAACGGTAATTTAACATTAAGGCTGTAATGGAGCAGAACAAATGGTGTGGAAAGCCAGGATATTGGTGTTGTCGTGATATGTTTGGCAGTGAAAAAGTAATTCTTAATGTTATGGTGATGCAAAATTGCCATAATAAAACTAAACTTTACGTATGAACTTTTTTACATTCCTTTATGTACCTTACATTCCTTTCAAAGATTTAATATTTGGAAATATTTTAATTAAGAAACAATAGATCTTGCTTCAATATATTCGAAAAATGTAGAAATTTTCTAAAATTCAAAAGTATTCATGAAACTCGGACCTTTGCTCAAGTTTAAGCTATCATTTCTCTATTCGAGAAAAAGAAAGACAAAATTTGAAATCTTTTTTGAGGAAATGTTGATGACATACATTTTAAAACTTTCACGATGTCACTGAAAAAAAAATCTTATTTTCAATTTTTTCCATTAAAATATTTTCAATTAAACAATTTGAAAAAATAGATATAATTAAAAACTCTTTCTCAAGTAGTATTTTCAGTAGAGCAAGGGAATGAATTTTAGACTTTTGCAATTTTGAGAATTTCAGATATTTTAATTATAATCGGACATGCGGTATTTTATATGCGTATTTTGCTCTATTCAACGTAAAGAAAAATATGAAGAATTTGAATTTGAAGTTTGTAGAACATTTTGAAAATATCTTAACACGCTGCTTAAAAGTACTCCCAAAATTAAACGATCCGTTTCAAATTCACAGGCTTTGAGCTTGGTCAGATGATTCGTGTAATTTTAAAGATCTGATTCATAGTTTAGGCATTAGGTTTGTCCCCAGACATTGATGTTTTTGAAATAACATGTATTGGTATCAGCTGCCTCTAAAACATGTATTTCCGTCTCCATCTTTACATCGATATTTCACCACGTTCCCACACATTCTCTACGCAAAGATAATAAGATTCAGGGAGTAAAACAAAGAAAATGACTCGTTAAAGAATGGCGTGGAGATACCCTTCGCGATCCTTCACCGACTTCGTCACCTTGAGCAGGCGCCTCCCCAAGGTGGGGTGATATGTAGCATGAGCGCAAGACGCAAGGCCCTGGTACATCCTTAGATGAGCTTTCCTACCACACGTTCATCAGTACGAAGTGATCATTTTCAATTTCCCTACATCTCTAGGAATTTCAAATATTTTTTCTGAGACATTTCGTTTAGAGTAGAGATGTTTCTTTATTTTCGATTTTCTTTCCTGGAAGTCTGTTTCCGAGACTGTTTGAACCATACTTCTGGTCTTGAGCAGGTGCCTGCTCTTTTCCCCTGGATGTATGTGCCATTATTCCGAGTCTCTGTGTATTCCGGTGCTGTCAAGGTCTTCTACTGGTGGCAGCGGCACGCGTCGTAGCACCGTAGCAAGCCAAGAGCCTCTCGGTGCAACTAGCGTCGGGAAAGGAAACTATTAGTAATACGGCTGTTTTACAATAGGGATGGCTTTGTCTCTGGTGGCGGAGCAATAAACTCCAAGGAGGGACGATTTCGTCGCGCACTCGTGCCACGGACTGCCGCTCGTGGCATCGACTTTGACAACACTGGCGTACTCCCTTCCTGACCTTGAGGAGGTGCCTGCCCAGGTGGGCGAAGCGCTCCATGCAGCAGGAGCGCGGGGAAGGAGTTTGCTGCTGCTGCTGCTGCTGCTGGGCGGCGCTGCAGGTGTTGCTGGAGAGGGAGCGCGCGGGGCCGTTGGGGCGCGGGCGGCGGCGCGCCGAGGACGCGGACAGCAGTGCCGACGAGGACGTGGTGAGGCGGCAGGACGGGTAGCGCGGCGCCGGGGGCGGCACCCCGCCGCCCACGGACCCGCCCCCTGCGGGCACACACGCGCTTCCTTGATTGTTGAGGTTCTTTCCGTTATGCCTGATGTGATAGGCGGATCACCTATGAAGTCACCAGCATTTAACACTTACCCTACATAGATTTTCGAAGAACATGCGCGTTTTGGGGGTAATGCGCAACCCTTTTCCTGAAAATGATAACATTTCCAGGAAATGCTGCTATAATATTTGGAAAATCAGTGAAGCATAGACACATTTAAGAAGTGTAATTAAATTGACTGAACATAATACAAATAATGAAATAGATCAATTGAATGTCCACCCACGGACCCGCCCCCTGCAGGCACACACGCGCTTCCTTGATTGTTCAGTTTCTTTCCGTTACGCCTGATGCGATTGCGGTGGACTGTAGGCGAATCACCTATGAAGTCACCAGCACGTGACACTTACCCTACATAGATTTTCGAAGAACGAGCGCATTTTGGGGGTAATGCGCAACCCTTTTCCAGAAAATGATAACATTTACAGGAAATGCTGCTATAATATTTGGAAAATCAGTAAAGCATAGACACATTTAAGAAGTATAATTAAATTGTCTGAACATAATACAAATAATGAAAAAAATCAATTGAATGTCTTCTTTGGTAAGAGAAGGCAGTGATAGCAGTTACACAGTAGATGCTTGAATGAAGTTAACTGAGTTGGGAGAAATAATCATTGAACTTGTAGTTAAAAAAACCTAAGCGTGATCATCGTAGTTCATAACCTAAAATCAAAATACAGTACAAAGAACATACAATCTTGAATTTGCCTGTAGTGGCATCTAGACGAAGTCACGGGACGGGCGTCGATCTCAATGCAGTTGTAAGGCCACGATTGTGACCTTCGGAGCGACGGTTACCCTAAACTGTACCGCACGGGATGTACGCTGAAGCAATGTTACACAATAATCTTGCGCACCAACAGATGTTGTAGAACACTGGTAATTAACACGAACATGAACGGCTTTGTAACCACAGATACCGCACGCGTGTCCGCCAGCACACGCACATAATTATAGTACTTTGAAGATCGTGGTATGCATCATAGAAATGTTAACACGAGTACCGTTTCTTCAAGAACTGTCTGATCGTGAGGACGTTCATGAATTGGATAGTGTTAGCGACCGGAGTATTGAAAATATACTGCGATTTTTCTAAGAGCGACTCTCAAGGAAACTCAAATCCCATCTTCGCGATGGAATACGTCACGGCATTTCGCGTCTTTCTCAGTCGTTCCGCTAGATTTCGCACGATCGCGACCGTATGAAGCAGTGCTTGCGATCACGCGACTTCTACCGGCAAGACCGAGAAAAGACGCGAAATGCCGTGACATATTCCTTCGCGAAAATGGGATTTGAGTTTCCTTGAGAGTCGCTCTTAGAAAAATCGCAGTATAGACTCCCATCAGCATGATAGTGGATCGGAACAAGAGCATTCTGATACTGAATACGAATGGCTGAGCATCCGATGGGCCGGACTGACCTGCGGACGTGGCGGCGGTGGCGGGCGGGCGCGAGCCCGTGGCCCACGGCGGCAGGCGCTGCTCCAGGTCGTTCAGGCGCTCCTCCAGGCGCTGCATGCGCTTGCCCTGCTCCTCGAGCCCCTGCGACATGCTGCGCACCTGCGCACCCCACCCCGCCCACGAGGCCTAGCGTCGCCCTTGGTTACCGTCCTTTGTTTGGGAAAATTCATTTGAAAATTGGCCATTTTTTTCGCGCAGCATTACATAACTTACCCTATACTACGTATATCACTCCATGTATACGTACGTATACGGGAAAGTAAAAATTTGTTAACAGTTGGTATCAGTCTTGTTTGTACAGTCCATAATTTGCTCGAAAAACATTAATTTTAAGTGGAAAATTAATACTTATGAAAAATATATTACAAGATAATTGAACAATTCCAATTAAATAAAATGTAACTTCGTACGCCTAGACGAAATGGCCTTGAATTTGGAATTCACCAGCACATTTAGTCGCTCGGGAACTAGCCGCTAGGAAGGTTTCCAAGCGACAAAATATGCTGATGAACGTCAAATTCAAGGTCTGTTCGTCTAGAAGTACAATGTTACATTTTATTTAACTGGAATTATTCAATTATCTTGTAATATATTTTTCATAATTAGTATTAATTGTCCATTAAAAATTAACGATTTTCGAGCAAATTATGGACTGTACAAACAAGACTGTTATTAACTGTATGTTAGAACTATACGTGCTTGATTTCTTGACTTCCTTCATTAATTCCATTGAAAAGTTATTGAGTTTAGGTCAATAATAAACGTCATTTAAAGTGCCAACATTTCGCCTTTTATTCAGCCTTCATCAGGGCATATTTACTCCGGATCTCTCGGACCTAACCCTATTCTAACGACTCTTCCTTCTCACACTCTCACTCTCTCCCTGCTCTCCCAGGCCTTCATTTCCACACTTTACTTTCACATACCACACCACCTTGTCTTAGCCTCGTCATCAAGGCCAGGAAGTGAGGAAAGGAATATATGGGGAAAAAAGAGTCGTTAGAATGTGGATAGCTCCGAGAGATTCAGAGTAAAAATATTCTGACGAAGGCTGAATAAAAGCCGAAACGTTGGCACTTCAAATGACGTTTATTATTGACCTAATTTCAATAAAATTTCCTTACAATGTTAAAACTATGTAATTATTTAAAAAATTATATAGTCAACTCCGGTTATAGTGAACTTCTGGGGACTAATATTTTTGGATCACTATATCAGAGGTACACTACATCCGATGATGTCAAAATTAAATAGAATTTCTCTACAACGATTGATTTTATTAATATAGAGATACAGCGAAGTACATAAAGAGCACGAACAATTCAATGTCTTTATTGTCCTTAAAAAAGCAATTACTTTCAATTGTTACCTCGGTATGTTTTCATTAGTAATTTCTCTAGATCCTTCTCCAGAGTTCGTGCTCTCTTCATTTGATTCTGCATAGTCTTCAGTGTGTAACTATCATAATGCAGTCTTCACACCCTTCAATGCCTCTTGCACTGTTGGAACACCGTCCCACTCTCCAAAGACCCTTTTACTCACCTAACAACATACAAGATGCTTTCGGTAGCGGGAAGGCGTAAGCGATTAAAAGAACTGATCACTTTTCCACGCGGCACCGCGGATATCGCCAGACTGGCAGTCGCGAGCTTCCTCTCACCTACGTAGAATTCGACGTGCTTTATCACACGGAATATCAAGTAACACAACACTAAGCTTGAAATTCAAGCAAGCAATTACGTGTCGCCGCGGTCAGTTGTAACCCACGCAGGACAAGGCCTTTGTTTCCGCAGTGAAACTGAATGTCATAAGGTCATCAGTAAGGTCCATATTCCGGGTCCGCTACCGTCACCTCAAGGAACACGTCTTTGATTATGACTAGGCGGCGGAACTAAACATCACCAAAAATGATTAGTAAAATGCTCCTGAAATGATTTTAAAATTCCCTTAAAGCAAAGAAAAATTACGTAAATCTTTTTATCAAAATCAATTCAAATGAAATTTGGATATGTTTCTGATATAATCGAGGTTTCTTTATTTCGTTCAAGTGAACTCAGCCGACAAACGTTTGGTTTGGACTGGACCAGGAAATATTTTATCTTTAGTTATCGTTAAATCCGTCGAACAGACAATGGTGCTGAAGACGTCACAGGAATCTTAGATTACATACAACTGCCGACATAACAATTTCTGAGAAAAGAATTCGAATAAGCTACTCAAGATTACTGGGTAGAACGTTTGTTGCATCTCGTAAATATTATTTGAAGCAATTACCATTAAAATGACTTCAAAAGTAATAAAATTCGCGAAAAGTACTTTAAAAATGACGAAGAAGGGATAAATAACTTATGAGTCGAAATCGAGGAAAAATGCGAAATAATGCTCTATAAAAATGGGTCAATTCCTTTTGTCGTAACACAAAATGAATTTCCATACTAAACGTCATCGTTTTAAAGTGATAAGAAGAAAATGATACTTCATTAAAATACACCCCCTAATTATCCATCCATCCCCTAATTATGACCTTTGGCCGACGATGTTTTTTCATGTCTAGGGTTGGAATTTGTGGCATTGAGGAAATATATTATTTTCCAGGATGGAATTAATTTCCAGAACATTGTATTTCCATTCTCTATGGCCGAGATTCAGATTCACTGTAACTGAATCTTCTTATGCTTATTTGTGATGTAAGTGAAACGGGACCAGAATCTTAATTTCACTACAACCGTGGGTTCACTTTATTCGAGTTCACTATAATCGGAGTCAACTGTATTGTTTAGTATCATATATACACTAAACAAACAATACACAATATCATTACAAGTGTGTTTGTTATTTAACAATTTTTTAAAAGTTTTTTCACAATTTTTTTAAAGTTATCCATCCGGAGGGAGCGTGCTGCTTTTGTGCTTTCTTGGTTCTAAAATGGAGTACCGATATTTGACATGTCAGAGGGCTTCAGTATTCTCATTTCGCAACATTCCGAACGATTCGCGAAAATCTCCGTTCTGTTGCCTTCTCCCTATCAGTCGTAAAGAAGATTTGAAAATAAAAAAAATGCTGACTGCAGCACTCCGTGCTCTACCGCGCCCACTCGTGTATGCATTTTTAGTATTCCAAACGAACATTTTACTTATTTAGATTGTTCCTTTGTATGTATTTTCGATCACTGTAAGCAAAATCAAAGATGTTGAAAGTTGTTTTTTGTTGATTTTTTCCTATTACTTGAAGTCTTATTTTTCTTTTTGTTTGGTGAAGGGCTGAAGCAGACGAAGAAATCAGGCATCTTCTCGAGTTACTGGAAATGGCTTGTTGAAAACCAATTGATGCTTTTCTCAAATTTAAGGACAGTAACTGTTTCATTTAATGGATTTGTCTATTTAATAATAATTTTCTAGTTAATTTCTTCTTTGTTATATTTTGTCTCATAAGGTTTTCTGATACAATGTGTTATTTATTATTCTACACCTAAAACTAGCCACATTTCTCTGATTTATAAAATGTATTAACATTAAAAATGTAATGAATAGTTGTGTGCAACTAAATAATAGAATTTTTGAGGGTGCAAAATACTGTTTTCTCGAGGCAGCATACAGTGCTCCTACGCGCCCGCTTTTGTGAGTAAAATAGGAGCGCCCACCGGAACGTTATTTAACACTCTGCCTCCCAATGATAGGCTGGATCCGCCCCTGACCCCACTCTTCCCCACCGCACGATACTACTTTTAAAAGGCCTGCAGGAGAATTCGAGCACACTTCAGCTCACAGACAGCATTACCGCTGTATCTGCGATGACTCGACCGCCTTATTTTAGGACTCGCGTACCCACGGTGGCAGGATTTTCGTTACTACTCACATAGCTAGGTCGAATTCAGCGGTTGTCTGGAAGAGTATTCTACCGGCCGGCCACTCTAATCGGTAGTTTTCCATGGTTCACACTTACGTTGTATTAATTACTGTATATGTTTGGATCTGTTGTTATTAAAACGTCACATTTTGCCAGATGCATGCAATACGTAGGGAGACATACGAGACTTTCGAATGCATTTACAAAACGATAACATAAAAACAGATGTCAAAATAAACATTCTGAAATTAGATCTATAATGAGAGGCAAATTGTCAACCAGAAACAGTGTGTTTTGCTCTCGTTGCAGATAAAAGGTTATTTTTGTATACCAGTGTCATCAAAGGTTGGCAATGTTAAGTACACTTTATGTCACTGCCACACTGTCATCATATCAGATTTCAGTTTCACATATTTTGTTGCTTCTTGATACTGCAAAATCGATTGACGGCAAAACGTCCGTCTGTGGTCAATGCTAGCGCCTAAACCGTTCAGCCGAATTTTTCAAAATTGATATTCCCCAATCGTTTTCACTGATGTCAAGGCTCCTGGAATTTGAAACCGATATTTTAATTTTGGGAGGAACTTTACATGAAGCCTGTCGGAGATTTTCAAAGTTAAAAAAATGGCTCCAAATTGTTTGATTAAATTTTGTTGTTGAATAGTGCGAAGGATGTTTAAGAGAATGACGAAAGTATTATTTTCGTTGATATCCCCAATTTTTCGAAAATCGCAAAAAACAATTTCAAAACTGGAAAATTGAAGAAAGAGGTTGTTGCCTCAGACAAATTCGGTTGTACAAAATTAGCACTTTCAATAAGGTCATGTACATTTTTTTAAAATACGAGTAGTTTTTTGCGTAAACTGTGCTAAAAAGTTTACAAAAAATGTTTTTCTCAAAAACCGCTCTAATTTTTTTCTTTAAATTTTCTGCACTTATGTAATAAGGGGCGATAAAAAGTATGGTCTTAATCCTACTTCTGGGAATTACTTGGCTTTTGAAAATTGCAAACAAATATTTACTTCGTAAGAAGAGAAAGTTATGCAATCGTGCTCCGGCAAACTATCTTTCCAACGCACAGCGCTAGTGTGGCGTAGTGATATCAGCGCCAGCACGTTAATTCTGAGGAATTGTGTTCATGTGTCGGAATGGAAAGATAACTTGCTGGTTGAAAATACTTTTGCTTTTTAATGTAGGTGTATGTTTTTGCGAAACATTTTAAATGGTTGAAAATGTATGTGCTTTGGTAGCAGTCTGTGTTGAATTTTACGTTTTGAATATGAATGAGAAAGGAAAAATGTATCAGCAGTGGAATTTTTTATGCTTTGTCCAGAACTATTTGTTGTTTCTTTCACATGGACAATCGGATATTTACGTCTTTATGCCTTTGCCCGAGTTCAGTCCATGCGCGCTTATGTGGCGTAGTGGCATGAATGCCAGCCAGTTAAATGAGTGGATTTGGGATCGTACCTCGGAGTGGAGAAAAAATTGCTGGTTTATGTAGTAGGAGCATTTAGGAACAATACGAGAAAGTATGTGCTTTGAAAGCACCTGTAGTTTTAACAACTTTCAGTGCTTGACGTCAGCTAATTTTTGCGACAATACATAGAAATAATGAATATCTATAGAAAAAGTAAGGCTAGATTTCGGCCTGCATCTATTGATAGGTTCCTTGTTGGCATCCTGCTTTAGGATTCGACCAGGCTGTGAAGCATCGACAATCCGACGTCGTCGGGACTGGAACCCTGGGAGCGACGGGAGAAAGCGGTCCTACCTACCGCTTCGTCCGTCTTCTCCATCTTCATCTCGATGTGGCGCATGCCTTCCTCCGTGCGGGCCACGGTCTGCGCGATGGAGAGGAAGGCGATGCCCAGCACCTTGGCCGTCTGGTCGCAGATGTTGTTGTCCTCGCCGCCGCCGCCGCCGCCGCCACCGGCGCCGTTGCCTCCGCCTCCGTTGCCTCCGCCACCGCCTCGCCAACACCCACCGCCGACTCCGCCCTCACCAAAGCCTTGGTCCCCTTCCAGCACAAACAATTAAAGCATCCACTGGGAGAGAAAGAGTCTGTTTTTTAATGTATTTATTCAAGGTCTCTTTAAAAACATCTCGGTCATCAGCGAATTCTGTCATTATGCAATTGTGTATATACGAAACATAATAGTTATAATTATAACAGGAATTCTATGTTAAACTTAATTACATTTTCGCATGTTATGATTAATCTAACTTTCAAGTTAATTATGATTAATCTCACTTTGAATAATGTATTACTTAAATGTAATACATTATCCACAGCTATTTAAGGCTGTACAGTTTTTTTGTTACTAAGAATTTTACTACTTTGGCACAACCGTCTGTGGAAATGAGTAATGATTTTAGGGTTCCTTTCATTTTCAGAAGTTTCTTATACTCGTACTACCAGTGGCAGAGAGAAAGAGTTGTTTTTGTTGGGTTTTGATCCAGGCGACAACCGGTTACGCTTTACGTCTCCATGGAATGCATATTCGTTCATACAATAGACACCTAGACACTTGCGGGCTCCTCTTGTGGCGTCATACGGGTGTAATCAAAACACAGACGAGAGTGGGTTGTAATAACAGTGAGTTTATTCATAAACTAGACCGTAGTCACAAATAACAAATTTCACTGCTTACAATTAACTAACTAAATAGATCCCACTATTAGAAGAGATTTTAATCGAACGGCTACCACACCGCCCTACATCTGAGACCTAATGCATGTCTCGCTCGTCACGACAATGAATTGCCGGCCCCTTGCCCACCTGCGCCACTCGCACAAACTTACGCACAAGTGCACGTCGACGCTGCTGAGAAAACAAGAAGAAAGAATGCCTTGCTCTCGCCCGTTATATTGGCCTTTCGCCGCCTCCATTGCCTCCGCGCCGTATCCGCGCTAGGCAGAAATTCCCAATGCGTCATCTTCTACGCCTTTGTTCAACTTCCTGCTCTGAGCAGGTAGGCACCGTGTGAGCGTGCCACGACGCTACACTCTGATCTGGAGTCAGTAAACACTTAGCCGTCCGCGACAATACATACATGAGAGATAAACCATGCCGAAGGTGGGACTTGCGACCCTTCGGACCGAAAAAGCTGAGTCGGTACATCTCTTTCCTACCTCGCCCATTCAGGTCGGCGAGAAAGAGTTAAAACACAAAATAAAACTAGTAGTGCTACAACAGCACATACATTCTCGCATTATTTCTAAATTAGAAATTTTGGAAATTTTAGCAAGTTCAATGAAAATTAGACCTGAGCCATTATTTTAAGCGTCCATTGTTCTATCCTGTAGAAAATAATGGAGAAAAACTCTTTGAGCGGTTTTGAGATTTTTTTATAATTTGCCTTAACTTCGAGCAGAATTTACGTGAAAACTACTTCAAAAAATTGTACATGACCTTATTTCAAGATTTTTCTTTATAGAATATATTTCAAGGAAAAAATCTCTTCAGTATTGAAGTTGTAGGAAAGGCTCCGAAAAAAATTGAATTTGTGCGGTTTTCGAAAAATCTGGGTATTCAGCGAACATGAGCCCTGCGCCATTCTTTTAAGCGTTGTTTATGCTATCCGAGGGCAAGTTTAATCGAAAAATGTGGATGAACGATGAGGAAACACGATAATTATCAGCAATTTATACATGCTTTTATAATTATTATTCGCGAATGGGCCACTACTGACCACGCAACACGTTTCTCTCTTCCGAGATCCAATCGAATCCTATCCTGGAAGGATTAACGTGTGGAATGACGGGGATCAGCCTTCGGTCGGGTCGCATCCCTTGGTTAACACAACGTTCTTAGCCTTGAATTATCAATTATGAGGTGATAGGATGATATTACTATTATTATTATTATTATTAGTTTCCCATTACATCACGACTAAAGATGTTATGAGTCGGCTGAATATAAAATCTACTCCAGGTTGCAACCAGCTACCTAAGGAGCAGATACGGTGACTATCAGTGCCTCTACAATACTTTACGGCAAATGTGGGCTGTTCCAAATAAAGCGATTCTTGCACTTCCCAGTCCTTTGAATGACCTGGGAGTTTAGATAAGTTCTTACTCAAATTCTGCGGACCAAATCCCAGAGCTCCGATAACTATTGCGACGATCTGTGCTTTTACGCCCCACATTCGGCTGATCTCGATTTCCAAACTCTTGTATTTAATGCGTTCTCCTGCCTCCTTGTGTAACGACGTTTTGATCGCAGGTACAGCAACATCGATAAGTAAACACGATTTTTTCGCCAAATCCCGGATAACTATATCCGGTTTGTTGCCGCTATCGTGCGATCAGTTTGAATTTGTTGGTCGTACAAGTATCGTACACAATACAACAGACTCACCGGTTTTGGTGAGTGTTCGTACCACTTGAGGCATGTGTTTGGAACTTCGAGGGCGGTACAGACCTGCCAGTGGAGGTAGCTACACACCCTGTCATGTCTTTTCAGGTATTCGGTCTTTGCTAGGATTGGACAAGCTGAGGACAATATGATCAATGGTTTCTACTTGCTCCTGGCAAAATGCGGCATTTATCATCTTGGGAAATTTTGAGAACCGCTTTATCATAATGTCGTGTTCTCAAGGCCTGATCGTGGGCAGCTATTACAAGTGCTTCCGATTCTGGCTTCATTCTTCCCCTTTTAAAGCCACATAAATGATTGATCTTTATTGATCTGCACCTTGTCCATTCTTTTTAGGTATTGTCCGTGGAGTGGTTTGTCTCTCCACGTTTCTTTAACATTTTTTGTGTCTCTCATTCCATGTTTATCAGCATCAGAAGTTCAGTGTCTGTGTTATTCGTCGTGTCTTGCCTAGTTTTCTTCGCAATGCTTCTTGCTACACTAACAATGCCTCTGTTTCCCATTCTTCGGTCAGATTTCATGACCTGCCTCACTTATTGACCATGCACTTATTGAAGTTGTTCCCTGGGCATTGGAATAATGTTGGCGTCATCTATCCATAATGAGGCGTCATCCATAAATTACGTGACGCTAAAGAGAGGGGAGTGAGTTGAGACAGCGTTAGGCTGCAATAAATCGCGGTAAGAAGTATTGTTTCAGTGTCAAGTAAAGATGATATTTATTTTTTTAAGGTTTCTGAAGTAATTCCGTTTATTAGTTTTACACTGAAACATTATAGTTTTAAAAATATAAATAAATTTAAGAAGTTAAGTAAGTTATGATGTATAGATTGTTTAAAAATTGGAAATATTTTTCACTTATGGTATATTGATTGAATGTGTTAGATTATGAAGAAAATGGTCCACAATTGGTCTACTTTTTAGAGTCCAATTAAATTTTCCCAGCAGACGACGGCGTGTGCACGGTTTGTCAAAAATTATCTCGCCTTTGCATACATGCTTCACTCAAAGTTGTCCCCATGGTTATTGTTATGTGCAGTTGGCATTGCCAAATGATTCTGACTTAAATTATCATACATTTTAATTTATAACACAAACAAACTTATTGCAAATTATTTTAGTTGCTATATAATTTATTTTTAAAGATTGTAAATGGGGACGTGTTGTTGCAAGCGTTATGCAATTAGAGGGTGTCACGTCGGTGTTACAGGGAAAGAGGGGGCATTCATAATACGCCAAATTTGTGTTGCATATAGTGCGATTTTTCTAACTCTGCCCCCCAAGTCCCTGTGGCTACGATGGAATATCACACGGCATTTCGCGTCTTTCTCCGTCGTGCCGCTAGGATTCGCATGATCGCAAGCACTACTTGTTACGGCCGCGATCATGCGATTTCAGGCGGCACGACTGAGAACGTCGCGAAATACCGTGACTTATTCCATTGTGAAGACGGGCCTTGAGGGGCAAAGTTAGAAAAATCGCAGTATAGTCTGAAGCGCGCCAACCCACCTACGCAATGTGTGCACAAAATATGTAATAAAAACTTGTTCCAGGTGCCCAAACGCGGGTGAAAACTGACAACTTCTTCCATACGTCATGCTTATTATGCGGAAGTGCTAATCTTCTCGATTGATTGTCGTTTTCAGAAACTTTTCCTGGGGTTAAGGGATTGGAAAGAAGCGCAACCGGGTGGACGATCCCTAAAGCACCATGACCAACCCTTCGAGCACTCGGAAGCGCAAGGAGCCGCCTGCTGGTTCCTTACCGGAGCTGACGTCGTTCTTGAGGCGAACGCCTTGGCGCACCCCCACTCCGGCGCCACCGCCTCCTCCGACGCCTGCAGACGGTAGGGACCCACCGGCTTAACACATTAGCCACATGGCGATGTGTAAAGCAAGGCCATTGGCCGAGTGTAAGGCCTCTGGTGTGTTCGTGAGAACTATTTGGCAGAATAATGCGCTTGAAATTATCCACTGCTTACAAGGTTATTTTAAGTAAATTGCGAAGGGGGAAGTCGGTCGTCCCAATCGAAAACATCATCAGTGACTGGTGCCCCAACAATCTGAAGGTTGCAGGTCCATCGAATGACGAAAATGTAATGTCCAATATTCAAAACTTTAATATATAATAAAATGTAACCAACTCATGTACATAAATACTTACATAAATGTATACATAGTATATGTGACAGGTGCATTCATCTCTCACGCACCTAATTCTGGCTTTGATTCCCAGTGCGCCCTCAAGATTTTGTAATAGTAAGGATTGGAACAATAATGTGGTAATATAATTCATAAAAAACAAAAACGAACTTGGTTTCGAAAATGCGGTGATCGCACTCTACCATTTTGCCACAAGCGGTATTGTTGAACACTTTTTACAGAAATAAAATAATTTCATTTCGGAAATTTCACTATCTTGGTGTATACTGAAATAATGAAAAACCTTCCACACACTCATATTCACATCAACACTCCAAGACTGAAAACTCAACGCTAACCGCAGTCGGAAATATGCAGCCACTGTGAGAGGCAGAGACACCTTCTAGAACGGCCGATTTTACACAAGGACTAATCAAATATACATTTTTTATCAACAATCCTAATATCGAACGAAATAAATTATCCAAACATCATAAATAATGCATTCAATACCGTCAATAATTTATTGAAATTGTATACTTTCAATAACAGGCAAAATTAATGAAACTAAGTTACTGATAGTGTCAGACGAAGGCAGAAAATTGTTATTCCCCTTGGTCACCGCGCCGGGATCGTTTAACCAGACTTCTCAAACTCAGAAGACTGGGTGCCGCAGCCAAGGTTGGATCCTATGTCGAAGCATAGGGCCAAAAAGGCATAGGCCCATTCACAATGCAAACATACTCTCTGAATCTGAATCAGTGAAATTGTCGCCGATTCAATCAGTGAGAGCCGAAGTCACTGTTATCTTCAGTCTAAATGTGTAGTTTCGCTGACAATCAGCGAATATGCGAAACTTTTCATAATCACCCCCAGCATTTCACTGGTCGTCAGTGATAAAAGTGCCGCGCCACCATCACTCACTCACTCATCGTTCAGTCGTCACGTTCAATTAGTTGTCTCAGATTTCACTGATTCGAACAGTGAAGTTTCACTGATTCAAAAAGTGGACCCCATTTTCACTGATTTGTTCAGTTCAATTCACTGATTGTCAGTGACAGGGTTGTAACTGACACCATCAGTGAATAGTCACTATCAATCAGTAGTTTTTCACTGATTCAGACTGAGAGAGTAAACATAAGCATGGCGTTAACATAAAGTTAGGACTACGACCATAAGCGGACTCATTCACAATGCATTCGCATAAGCATAACACGTTAGACGTTAACTTAAAAGCTTGCAAGCTTCAAGCTTTATGCTTATGTAAGAAATAAGAAATGAACCAATCACAGAACGTTTAACTCAAAATCGAGTATCGAAATTGGATCGAAGTCGATAGATCGAAGAAAAGACTGGTTTTCCAAATTGTTTTGGTTGATTTTCGACGGTTTTCTGCGTTATTTTGTAGCGTACTGTCTTCTTGTAGGTTAGTTTTGTTGTAGTATTGCTAGTAGTATCATTTAGTTTTAATTATTATTGAAATTAAAATACCTAACCTAACCCAAACCATGACCGCAAGGCCGAGATGCCGCTGGTAGACCCCTTGGCTCGTAAGACTTGTTGCGCACGTACATGTTTAAGTATATAATATGTGTATATATATATATACATATTTTATTATATATTATATATATTGTATTATATATTATATATATTGTATTATATATTATATATTGTATTATATATTATATTATATGTATATATATTTATATACACACATTTTATAAAAAATATAGATTCTCACATCCAACTCAATAGCAACTAGAATGTCCCACAGACAATAGAAAATCCTTGCTTACGATTATGTTGTACATTGTGAATACTTTAGTCCATCACTTATGTTAAAGTTTGTCTACGCGTTATGCTTACGTTTACTTCTGCATTGTGAACGGCTCTTGAACGCAGCGCACTCACCGGGCAGCGGGCGCCTGGTGATGGCGCGGGCGGCGGCGACGCGGGCGGCCCTCTCCTGGGCGGTGGAGGCGGCGGTGGCGGAGGAGCGCAGGCCGCTCAGGGAGCAGCTGCTGCAGTCGCTCGAGGTGCCCAGGGTGTGGCTGCCGCAGCCGCGGCTCACGCACTGGCTGCTCGCCTCGCTCACCGAGCTCTCCACGCTCCCGCTGCAACGCCCGCTGCGCGCCGCCGCCGCCGCCACACATAGGCCCCACTCACTCACTCACTCACTTTGAAATATACGAAGGTAATCCCAAAAGTAAGGTCTCCTATTTTTTTGTAAGTACATAAGGTCCGATTAAATTAAGAAGGCGATTGACAGTTCTGTGTGACGTCAGGACGCCTCTCCCGTTTCCATGGCAGCTGCCAACCAGAGAGACAAAACGTGACGTGTCAGGTCGCTCAGTTGCCACTGCCGAACACGGGGAACATTTGAGCATCGCACAGCGACTTCCCTGCCGCCGCGCCGCCCGCGTTTCTACCTGTGCTGCGCGCGCAATGTGTACTGTGTTGTGATGAGTTGCGTTGAGGTTAGGCTTTTGTCGTATTTTTTACACTTTTACACGTATTTTTTGAAGTGTTTGTTTTCGTGTTCCGGTAACACGTGCTTAGTGGTTTCCGTCCTGGCAACGTCGCTCCCCTCCACTCATAAATGTCAATCACCTTCTTAATTTAATCGGACCTTAGACCTGTTTATTTCCACAATGGTTTACATCAGTTTACACCTTGAACATTTATCTATTTTTCGACATAATCACCATTTCTGTCGATGCAATTTTGTAGACGCTATGACAGATTTTGTATGTCCATGTCATACCCAGCTCGCCGCCATGCTGTTCAGAAAGTTATGAGCCTCTTCTTTCACCTCGTCACCTCTTCCGGCCAAATGTTCTTTCAGCTTAGGGAACAGGTCGGGACTATAGGGTGAGTGGGTGATGATATTCCACTGAAACTGTTGCAGGAGAGCAACTGTTTGCCGGAGCGACGTGTGGGCGAGCGTTGTCATGGAGAATGTGTACGCCCTTGCTCAACATTCCTCTTCTCCGGTTCTGAATTGCCCGTTTGAGTTTTTCAGAGTCTCGCACTCTTTGTATCAGTGTATCAACTGCCACACAAACAAAGTTCTGTATTTATAAAAAAATAGGGGGCCTTACTTTGGGGATTACCCTCGTATGTTCTGCGCTGTTAATTAGCGCCAAAAATTGTTATGAATAATTAAATTACAGGAACGGCGCCAAATTTGAATCATTTTTTTGCCGCTCATACCAACAAATGAATCAATGAAGGAAAGTGAAGGAAGGGTCATTCCATGAAAAAACGTAGATTTTATGATATGACTCCTTCAAACCTGAAAATATTTTAGGAAATTGTTGTCACAGGAACAGATTTCATTCAGGAAAATAATAGCTGTCTTCAATATTATAGTTGCAGGAAGACGCCCTAAATAAATTGAGCTTTTTTAATTAAAAAAAAACTGTCATTCCAGTCACTGAGAACAAAATTTTCAGTAAAACCTGTATTAAATTCAACTGAAGTGCTTCCTTCACTTTCCTTCATTTGCCCCAAATCCGCGCGCTAATATCCAACAAGGGAGCAGAGGCATTTCTTTCAATGATGTGCTTTGGGAGATAGCTCTTTGAAACTAGCCTTCAACTGTCAAATGTTTTCAAACATGACCGACAGATTGCGGCACCTTTGGGCAGATATTTGCTTCTCCGAAGCTAATGCGGTTCCGTAAGACGCGAAATATATTGCATTGTTGAAAATCAGAGAAGCTGAGAGATGTTGCAACGGATCGCCTCGCCAATTTGCGGCTAAGTAATACGCGTGGGACGATTCCAGCTGACTCCAGTCGACTACAGCTGCATTATTATGAAGTTGGTACCGTTTTAAGGCCAAGTTGGGATTGCGTTCTCTTTGAACTGACATTGACAGGCAAAACTGACATTTTCCATACTTCATTTTATTATGCGGCAGTGCTTATCTTCTCGATTGCTTGTCGTTTTCAGAACTTTTCCTTAAGTTAAGGGGTTGGTGCAACCGTTTTCCACAGCGTGAGATAGCAAAATCTCCCAATAAATTACTCTTTTACTACCAATGGGACATATACGTCCCACTGAGTTATGTAGCTACTGATGGGACAAACAAATGTTCAAAAATGCTGAACCGATGTCCCATTGTTGCTGCATTTTGCAATCCAAGTTTTGTTGCATTTTACGTTCGTTTACACCTAGCAAATTGAAAGGATTGACTGATTTTCTACTTTGAATTGTGTGACTTATTTGTTATACGAAGAAAATAAAAATTCCAATAAATATTAAAATTTGTAGTGAAAGGGTTAAGCTATATTTGCAGCCTCATCATCATTATTCATTCATTCCTTCAGACTTTCTTTCATTCATTTGCTCGTTCATTCGTTCTTACACTCTTTAGTTCATTTGTTCACTTCCATCAAGGGGCTTTTTCCTGCTTTAGTGCATGCCGATTTCGGCTATTCGCGCCGGGTACCGACTACGTCCTTCACGTGCACACATATTAACCTTAACACTTACACACAGACTCACAAGACCTTCCGCGAGAACACACGTACATAAACAGCAAGAGACAAACAACCATGTCCCCGGTGGGATTCTAATCCGTGGCACTCCAGACCAAGGCGCTGAGTCGGCGCACTCTCTATACTTCGGTTTTTCTTTCTTGGCGCACGGGGGCGTGTCATCAAAATGGAATAACTCACGTTATTTCGCGTCGTTCTCCGTTGTGCCGTCAGAAGTCGCATGATCGCCCGCACCGCTCGATACAGTCGCGATCATGGGACTCCCAGCGGCACAACTGAGAACGACACGAAATACCGTGAGATATTCCATTTCGATGACACACCCCCACGGGCCAAGAAAGAAAAACCGAAGTATAGCCACCTCGGCCATCCAGGTCGGCTTGTTTATTCATTCACCAATTTATTTACATAATTATTTATTTTTATTTCCCAACTTTTCAATCTTTGAGCAATTATTGAAGGGAAAAATTGTTACTGGAAATATGCTGGGCGCATGTGGCAATAAATCTGTTTACCGTCGTTACCGTTAGACCGTAGCAATGATAGTAGTAGCAATCAGAGCCTTGCAACTCTCCATAATAACCGGAGACGAAGCTTGAGGGTGCTACTCTACGAGATGCTAGTGTCGCCAGGTACAGCTGCAGGTTAGGCTCGCCAACTTCCGCATATAAAAATTGGGTATTTTGTGAGAAATACGAAAAGCGACATCTAAATGTACAATTATTCATAATATATACATATAAGAAAGCGCGAATATATACGGTATCGTTTGTAACATACGCGTCTGCTTGCGTCTTGCGAACCTACGCAGCAGTCACGCACGTTTGAAGTATCGTTGGCAGCAGTTCGTATCAAAAGGTTCATTCAAGAAGATTATTGATTAATCATATACTCAGGTTCATATAAGAAGGTATTGATTAATTATATAAGAAGACTGATAAGATTCATATAAGACGCCTTCATGTGTAATTTTCTAACGCGTTCAGAAAGATTAAAATGGTTCATTACTGTATCCGATGTATTAAAGTTGGGTTGCAACAGTTTGGTAAACAAGGTAGATACAAAGTATTGCCTAATGCATAAACATCATTAAATGAAAAAACATAAATACCAATACTCAGTTACTTTCTTTTTGTCTTTTGCCTTCTTCACTTTCTTAATTTTCCTTACCGTCATCTTCTCTTCTTCTTCTTCTGCTTCCCTTTCATCTTCCTTTTCCTCCACAGTCCTATCATCTTCGATTCTATTTTTTCTTCCTGGGTATTTTTCCAGCTTCAGAGGATGTCGATTTCGACTATCTGCGCCGGGTAGCCACTACGACCCTCATGGGGACACATTTTAACTTTTTTCCACTAGACACTTGCGAGTTCCTCGGTCTGTGGTCAGCAGGCTCACAAGGCCTTCCGCGACAACCACAATGGAAGATATATAGGTGGGTTCACTCCCAGTCTAAAACTGAAGCTTATGTGAGGCTAGTTCTCGCATATAAGGGCTGCGATTTTGGGTCTCATTGGGCAAGGTCGTGATTGGTCGTGATATATTAGACAGCTCTGCGGTCAGCTGATTTCTAATTTCAAGTCAATGATTTCTCGTTTCGCGGTGGAATTGGTAAAGTCTAGAGCGAACAGTTACGAAAATGGGTAGGTAATGTTTTGTAAAACTGTGTAATAGCCACAGTTTGAGATGTCATCTTAAGATGTATGTCTTACACCGTGGCCCAAACCGATCGTGGGTACCGCATGGACAAGCGATGAACTAGCCTCAAACGGGCTTCAGGAGAATTTGTTCCAAAGGCAGGCTAGTTGACCACATCTATCTATCTTACACCGTGGCGACAACACACATACATGAAAGACATGGGACAAACAACGGCGGGACTCAAACCTGAGACTCTTCAGGCCGAGGTGCTAAATCGGCATACGCTCTAGCCACCTCGACCATCCAGGCCGGCTATCGCTTTTATTCTAATACTTTCGGGAATTTCTTCAACCGTCTCCTATTTGCTTCTTTCGCTTCCTGCTTTGAAGGATCTCTCGACGCTAATGTAGCGTACAACGCGATTGCTATCGCCGATATCAGTGCTCAAATAATATACCGCCGTCGTCAATGCCATTAATCTAATGCCATAGTCAATGCCATTAATTGCTAATACATATGTCAAAATCTTAAAAAATGCGATCCGCTAACATAAACCGTATCTTAGGTAATAAGACATTATGAGTTCGTTCGTTCACCAAATCGGGCTTTTTTGAACCAGTTGTAAAAGAAATAACCATTACTTTCTCAGTACGATGCATTGTAGAGAAATTTATGTAATGTTGCAAAAAACGATGTGGAAAGTTTGACGAAAACACACGTTTTAGGGACCCTCATACCGAAAAACTGTGTTCTTTCCAAACCTCTGTTTCTCTGTGCGTCCGCTTGCAGTCCGAACAACATATATTATCGGATAATTAATAATATCCAATCTAATATTGATATCGGATTATGTAATTCCGATCCTCGTTTTATTAACAAAAACTTAAGGAACTTCTCAATAAGTATACCTCTGCCGCTGCGATATCCAGAAGGCCACCATTCTCTCTTTCCACAGGTCCTTCCATGCGAACCAACACGAAATGACGACGAAAATGTAGACCTGCGCAGATATAGTAAAAATAATTATTTTTTCATTAATTTTGGTTTGTTATTTGATAAGATATCTCTTCTTGTTTTGTAAATTTACAAAATAAAATAATCTTCGCTATATTTACAATGCAGAATAGTATAAATGCAGCCAGGATATGTATTAATTTTCAAAGATCAAAAATGTCTAGTCGCATCACCACGCCGCAATCAAGAATTAGCTAAAATTATTTCAATGATCTCTTATTAAAAATGTATGGGAGTCAAAATCATCCTCATACATGGTTATTCTAAAATGTTTGGCACTTTCACAGTTTACATCACGTTTTAAAAATTTTACAAAAACAGATAATTGCTACAAAAATAGTTCATTAAATATTCCGTCATTCCGAACCAAAATTTTACCCTTCAATTTCGATGACTGAAAGAAACGGTAAAAGACGTTTTATGGATGTACTTAAGTGAGTAAAATCCTAACTACAGTCAACTTCCTAAATGTATCAACGCGTTACCATTATTTTTTGTGAACCGTGGCGTTTAAATCAATAATCTTAATAATCATAATCAAATGAAATGTATAACATGTTTAACGAATTAAAAACTCACTTGTTCGCAGCATCTATTATTATCATTATTATTTTTTTTCTTTCTTTGCTTTTCACTCCTTTCCACACGTGCATCTCGGTTACCATGAACAAGAGATACACGATTCATCTGTCGTAATCAGCACTGGATCAACCATCATGGTTTAGAAACTTCCTCACGATGTTGCATGTGTCTAATATGACAATCTTCTGCAGTTGGATGTATAGCCCCTTCTTCAGTTGTATTTCAGCCAGGGATTCATGAAGGAACTTCGGAATTTCACCAGTGACACCTAGAATAATTGGTACAATAGTCACAATTTCTACGTCGCTCCAAATTTCCTTTATCTCATTTGCCATGGTTGATATTTTAGAATTTTTTCACTCCTTCATGCCATACAATGTCCGGTTTATTAGATAATACAGACCTGTCTGTTAAGATGGACCTGTTCCAGTACATTTTGTGGTCATTTGTCTTAATGACTGGTTCAGGAGTGTATTTGTAGTATGGTATTCTGTTACCCATCAAAAGCTTATTATTATGGCATAGTTGCTGATAAACCACTTTACAAACGTCGTCATGTCGTTTGTATGTTCTGAAGATGTTAGAAAACTGCACCCACTGACAATATGGTCTATATTTTCTCTTTGTTCTCCACATAGCCGACATTTGTCTTCACGAACGTTGGTGTCTTTCAGGATAAATTTACGGTAGTTTTTAGTTGCTACTACTTGATCCTGAATAGCTGTTATAAAGCCCTCTGTTTCAGCAAAACGCTCTCCCCTGGCCTTACGATCCATCAGTTCTCCCTCTATCTGGTACGGGTAGCGTCCCATGAAGTTGCTTCTCTTTCCAGTTGTTGATTTCATTTCATTGGTCTGTATTCGTTCTTGTAGATTCATTTTTTCATCAGTCAAGTTTAATGGTGTGATTTTCCGGTCAATGTATGTTACATCTGATGTATCTTACTTCTGTTAGCCTTTTCTTGAAAGTACTGGCGCAGTCTCTCCAGTTGTTGGTAGTGGAGATTCACAATATCTATGACACCCCTTCCTCCCAGAGACCTAGGTAGATGGAATCTCTCTCAACTGCGCTTTTACGGTGGGTGACATCTAAATTTGGTACACAGTACCCTGCATTTCATATTGAATGCATCCAGTTCGGTTTGTGTCCATCTGACAATACCAAAGCTGTAGGTCAGCACTGGAATTACATATGTATTTATAGCTTTAATTTTCCTCCCAGCACTGAGTTTAGTTTTCAGAATTTTACTCAGGCGTGTATTAAATGCCTGGGTTATGTTGGATTTAGTAATTTTTTGGTCAACATTTGAACTTGGTAAATATCCAAGATATTTATAATATTCCTCAGGATTCATGGCATGAATCATTATTATTATTATTTTCCCATTACATCACGACTAAAGATGTTATGAGTCAGCTGAATATAAAATCTACTCCAGGTTGCAACCAGCTACCTAAGGAGCAGATTTTGCGGAACAAATCCCAGAGCTCCGATAATTATCGGTACGACCTGTGCTTTTACGCCCCACATTCGGTTGATCTCAATTTCCAAACTCTTGTATTAAGACGTTTCTCTGCCTCCTTGGTAACGACGTTTTGATCGCAAGGGTACAGCAACATCGATAAGTAAACACGATTTTTCGCCAAATCCCGGATAACTATATCCGGTTTGTTTGCCGATATCGTGCGATCAGTTTGAATTTGTTGGTCGTACAATATCGTACACAATCCAACAGACGTCACCGGTTTTGGTGAGTGTTCGTACCACTTGGGCAATGTGTTCGGAACTTCGAGGGCAGTACAGATCTGCCAGTGGAGGTAACTACACACCCTGTCGTGTCTTTTCAAGTATTCGGTCTTTGCTAGGATTGGACAAGCTGAGACAATATGATCGATGGTTTCTACGTGTTCCTGACAAATGCGGCATTTATCATCTTGGGAAATTTTGAGAAACCGCTTTATCATAATGTCGTGTTCTCAAGGCCTGATCTTGGGCAGCTATTACAAGTGCTTCCGATTCTGGCTTCATTCTTCCCCTTTTAAGCCACATAAATGATTGATCTTTATTGATCTGCACCTTGTCCATTCTTTTTAGATATTGTCCGTGGAGTGGTTTGTCTCTCCACGATTTCTTTAACATTTTCTGTGTCTCAATTTCATGTTAAGTACCATCAGAAGTTCAGTGTCTCTGTCATTCTGGTTGTCTTGCATAGTCTTGTTCGCAATGCTTCTTGCTACACTTACGACGCCTCTGTTTCCCATTCTTCGGTCAGATTTCATGACCTGCCTCATTAGTGGGTCATCTTGATGGCTGACTACATACTTTCCCATCCCGGTTATTGCATTGTGCCAGGAGGCTTCAATTTGTCTCAGGCCTCTTGCTCCTTCCTTACGTGACACATGAAGTCTATGTACATCAGCTCGGGGGTGGGCAACATGATGCATTGTAAAGCAATTTTCTGGTTTTTCGATCCATGATGCGAATTTCCTGTTCAGTCCAGTCTACTAGTCCGAACTGTATTCGGCTACAGGCACCGCCAAACTACCTATTGCTGATATATTATTCCTTAAGTTCAGAGTGGACTGCAGGACAAGTCTCACTCGTCTATAATACTCCCTGCGAATTCTCTCTTTCATTGTGTCGTTCGAAATGGTCTCACATTCATCAATGCCCAGATATTTGTAAGTTTTACCTGGCTCAAGATCTTGAATCACAGTGTGTCTATCAACTTCAATGTTCTCGGACGTGGTCATTTTGCCTCTTTAAGTTGGCTTTTGCACACTTGTCAAGACCAAACTTCATGCAGATGTCATTGCTAAAATCATTGATGACAGACAGCATTTGGGAGAGAATCGCTTCATTCTTAGCAAAAACTTTAAGATCATCCATGTAAAATAAATGTGATACAGGAATTTTATCACCATGGAGCTTGTAACCAAAGTCAGTGTGCGAAAGCTGTCTTGATAGAGGAATCAAACTAATGCAAAACAGCAGAGGGGATAGTGAATCTCCTTGAAAAATACCCCTGTTAATCTGAATACTTCTGGTTTCTACTACTCCCTTTCCGCTGTGGATTAGTAACTTGGTGCTCCACGACTTCATACTAGCGTTGCAAAACTCAACAAGTCTAGGATGAAATCGATAGATCTCCAGGGTCTTCAAAATCCAATCGTGTTATTATTATTATTATTATTATTATTATTATTATTATTTTGTTCAGAACAAATTGCTACTTTTTTCTGATATTTTCGAACAAATAGCGTTCGTTATAATTTCTTCCCAATATAGATAAATACATTTTCAGCATTTAACTCTTCTAATATTCTACTCTTTTAATGTCGTATCAGGTAGCACTATTCCACCAACCAAACCCGTTTTTTAGATTTTTTTAAAATTTAAGGTCGCATCAACTACTGGGTCATAAGCGCCCACTATTGGGTTTAACGGTATGGTATGAGGATGAAACGATATGGTGATGAAAGGACGAACAGATACAACCGAGGCGGGACTCGAAACCGTGCCCCCCCGGTCCGAGATCACTACGGCACTACTGCTTCAGCGATCTCGGCCACGGGACCGACAAGCAAAAACAGTTGTTACTCGTTAGACATTGAGGTTACAAATATTAAACTAATGTTTCAATTAATTACAAATCATTATGAACTTCGAATTATTACTTGTATTACTTCAGATTTATAATAGTAATGGAGTCCGAGGCTAAAAAGTCATCATTTATTCAGTCGTAATTTTTATAAACAAATTAAGAACTTTAATTAAGTAACTTGTGCCATTTTTAGAATGAGCGTTAGCACTTTATGGTTTTTTATTATTTCTTCTTAAAGAGCAGTAAAAAGAATTCTAGTAACGTATGGGGGACCAGTAGAATCTGCACGGCTTCTAGTGCTCCAGACTCTTCCACACTCTTTGACTTTTTTGTCTTTTAATGTCGCATCAACATCAAGGTCATTAGCAACTACTATTGGGTTTAACGTTACGGTTACTGTGAAGATGACATGCTATGGTGATGACATGGGGTGAAAAGACGAACCATGCTTAAGGCGGGCCTGGAACCCGCGACCCTTCGGTCCGAGATCGCTACACTACTGCTTCAGAGATCTCGGCCACCGGAGATCAGCACTCTTTTACTTTATAGAGTTGAAGATGAATAAAAGTACAAGCAACAAGCGTACATTATGTCGCTAATTGAATGAACACATCACCTCATTTTTTAACGAATTATACGAAAAAAACTGAGATGTGGGAAAATTGATATCTCAAATTTATCGGGGTAATGTGAGTATATCTTGAATTTTGAACTTGTGATAGAAATTTAATATAAAAATATAATTGGTCTGATGAAGGCAATGTAATGTGCGAACAGTACATGTTTGTAATAGTTATTTGTGTGGTGGTAATTAGTCATTTTGACCGACTTTCTTTCTACAGTTTATTATTTACCTCCCTGCCCACATATTGTCTTTTCGTTTTTTAAGAACTTTCATTTCTTGACAGTGTGTTCTTTATTTTCTATTTGCAATATTCTTATTATTCTCTCTTTATACACCAATCCTCATTCGTATTACGTATGAAATGCACATAAACGTTTTTTTTCATTTTTAAATTGAATGTTGTACAATTAAGTCCATTCGACATTCGAATCACAGAAATTAAAGCCAAGCGCTTAATTCTTAGCTCCTAACTGCCTTAAAATAATAATTGTGGATGATACTTTACACAAAACATAAATTCCATAGTACTTTTGACGTTCCAGGAATATCATAATTTTACAAACAAATCTATGGTGACAATTTTTACCTAATGACTTTGTGACCACTTTGCCTCAAATTTCCATTTCACATTCATGAAATTGAATATGTTAGGGATAGTGAGTTTCAGCTACCATGAATGAGTTGAAAAGCCTTCAATCTTTTTCGTTACCATTCTATTGAAACTTTGAATGTCACAATTTTTTGACATTCAAAATTGTTGAGAATATATTAACTCATCGATAATAGTTTTCTTTTCATACCATTTCACACGTCTGACATTATAAAAAGTACAGTTGTGGAAATAAATACATAACTAAACACAGTGATGAACTCATCTGTTGATACACGCAAAAAGTTTATATAGTAGACCATTATGGATATAACACATGCAACCACCAAGTCCCAGTCTCTCTGTTATTTTGTATATGGGAAACAAATCTTACAAATACAAACTGAATTGGAAAATCCTATATTTTTTTAAATATGAAGAAACAAAATGTTAATTCAAAGAATCTAAATTAGAATAAAAAAATAATGCAATAGTGTAAAGTGTAAAAATATGTACATTTTCATCAGACGTCCTTCTCATTCGTATCCTATAAGTTCAATGAGCCTTGTATTTTCTCCCCGTAGTTAAAAATATCTTAATGTATCGGGTGAATAAAAAATCCACGTATTTTAAGTCTAAATTTTAATATTTATGGAGTAAAATATGCAAGGTAATAAATACTAACCTCTTTAAAAAACTCAAGGTGTTTTTGGTATGACGTGCTATCTTCTTCATCCATTGACACTTGGTAATTGTAACAGGTGTTGAAATATTATATAATTTATAATACACAGTTTAGTTCTTGAATGTTTAAACTCCTTACACATTTAACACATCACTCATAATTTGTAACATGGTCCACTCATAGAATCAACACGAACTTTTAAATTCTTCGAAAGAGCATGGCCACCGCCGGTTTCTCGAAACCAGGAATTTTATCGCCGAATTCATGAATTAGAAGAATACATGACGACCAAAATTTCATTCAGGGGGTACCCATCACCCGCACCTAGTACACCGGAACTGTAGTTCCTTACAATGAACGAAGTGAACCTAGGCCTTCCTTAGTAGTATTTATGTTGGCCATGGAAATGAGTAAGTTGACGCTAAACTAATTTCTCACTGCTAATGTCGCTAAAGGAAGTTGTCTAAAATGCAGATGTACGGGAAAACAGACACCATCTTGTTATTAAATATTAGGGGCGCCACAACGTCATATACTTTCTTGCAATATTTATAAATTTGCAATTTTCTAAACCTCACAGAGGTCAACGAAAATTAGACCAATTGGGATACTGAGAGCCCTTTGCTCTATCCGAGAAAAAATTAAGAACAACTTTGAAGCTGTTGTTGAGGACATGCATTTTTGTAAACTGAATTAATTTCAAGTAGAAATTTAAAAAAGTTATTAGGTTTTTGTAATTATACATGACTTTTTTATAGAGTTCTTCTTTCAATATTGTAATAAACGTTCAATATTTTTTCTCTATTTTCGAACATAAGTTCGTTGAAATTTGAGCCAGTGCCAACTTTTTTACCGAGGTTTGAAACACACGAGGAGACAAGTTTTGGAGTCTGTTTTTTAAAAAAATGTTTAAAAATTGCCTATATTTCACGAAAATTTATGCGAAAACCATTTCCATTTTCGAAAAATTGAACTTGGCCTTATCTGAAGATCCCTTTTTGAACCACAGATTTCATACAGAGAAAATCTCTAACTTGAATATTGTAGTTGTAAGGAGATGCCGAATAAATTATGAACTTTTGTAATTTCGAAAATTCGTGAATTTCAACGCAAATGAGATCCACACCATTTTAAAGTTATTTACGCTATCTGAGGACCCATATGGATGAAAAATTTGGAGCCATTTATGAGAAAATGTTGTTAAAGCTTCATGGCAAGTACTCCCAGAAATCAAAATATACTTTTCATTTCTGCAGAGCTGTGAGTTCGATTCGATAAAGGTATATCAATTTCGGAGAAAATCTGTTCGCAAAACGTTTTTCTATCCATCTGTCCGACTGTGATCTACGATAGCGCCTAAATAGTTCTTCCATTCCACCTAGACCATTTTTTCATAATTGATATTTCTAGATTGATTTAAAGACATTATTGGCCCTGAGCGTTTGAAAAACATTTGTGTGTGTGTGTGTGTGTGTGTGTGTGTGTGTGTGTGTGTGTGTGTGTGTGTGTGTGTGGTGTGTGTGCGCATTAAGCGTCAATTACATATTCAACATTTTCTCAGTAATGGCTCCAAATTTTTGGATTAAACTTCGTCCACGAATACGATAAAAGACGCTTAAAAGAATGGTACACGACTCATTAACGTTAAAATACTTTATTTTTCGAAAGTTGATAAAGTTCAAAAACTTTTCAGCGCCTTCCTACAATAACAATATTAAAGATAGAGCTTTTTTCTTTAATAAAATATGTTCTTTCAAGACATCTTGATAGAAGGCAATGTACAATTTTGAGAAAATATGAGTAGTTTTTAATTAGTATAGGCATTTCAAATAATTGTATTCTCTTAAATGGCTGTATATTTTTTCTTTACATTTTTTCCTCGTATGTATCAAAAAAGGTAAAGAAATTGACGCTGGTCTCATTTCTGGAAAAATCTCAGTCGAATGTTTTTGCCTGAAATGAAATATATTTAAAAAGTCAGATCTTTATAAAAAATATCATGTACAATTTTTTTTAAAAAAATAGCTGTTTCCGCATAATTTTTTCTTGAAATTAATGAAAAAATTGTAAAATATATCAAAAAAATTGCTACAGTTTTCAATTTTTGCTACGAATAGAAGAAGGAACGCTTAAAAGAATTGCGCATGTCTCGTTTTCGTTGATCTCTCTGGAGGTTTGAAAACTGCAAAAGTGAGAAATAATGTGAGAAAATATGTGCTTTTGAAGAAGTAATTCAACCTTTACAACGTTGTTCTGTTAGCATAATTGTTACCAGATACTAAAATAAGTTTGCAAAGTGTTTACGACTATTCCACTCGTGAAATTAAAACCAATAGCGTTTAACTATACATACAAAATGCCTCAATCAGGGCGGTATATCTCAAAATATCGCTTTTTCTATCCGATTTTTCTTACCGCTTCTCCCTCCTGGTCAATCATAAAATGTGACCCATTTACCTTAGGAGCCGGTATATATCGAACGCTTTGTCGATGTCCAATAAACTGACTATGTACTATAACATATCATTAATTTTAACATAATATTAATATTTAGCTCAGTTTGGAACTCTGATGAACATAATTCATTCGTTGAATAGTCCTATTAAATACTACTAGCGTACCCGTGCGAGAACTCTCGCATGTTAAATACCACCCTTTCCCTATCCATTTGTCTATCCTTTACATAAAGGAGAGGAACTACTAATGTACTTAAAGAATATCGAACAAACTTACAATGCAATTGATGCTTGAAACAAATTTTCAATTAAAGTTTATTCAACATTATAGAGAGATGTTCTTGGAACAATTCATACTTCTTTAAAAACAACATTTGAAGAAATGTTTTAATCCTCCTTGAGAGTTAGCTTTTCGCTTTCCTTGATAGTCAAATAATAGAAAAGGTTATTACTCTTGAGAAAGCCAAGTAAAGTAGTGTGAAAATACCGGATCGGGCAAGAACAGACCTACTCATTGCAATATTATTTAACTTTCCTTGATTTGTTATGAAGAACCGAGTGGATTTTGGAGAGTCAGGATGCCAGCTTGCTGGGGTGAGAAAATTGAAAAATTATTTCTATACTAAAAGTATTGAATTATTTTCTGCGTCCTTACGTACCTCAAGAAAAGCAATTCCGAGCCAAAAAATAATCAAATTAATATTTTCACCTTTGAGTACTAAATACCATTTGTTAGCATTAGAAACAATTTGGTAGGCATTAGTAAGCCCACTTCGGTACATGGGAATGTTGTTCAAACGATGTTTGCATTTTTAATATCTTAACGAACCGACACCTTGAGTTTAATATCAAACGGTGTTTTATTTACAATACGAGTTTGCAGCTGCAAACTCGTACATACTTCCAGATACCGCCAACATTTAAATCGTGCGTTTGGACTGCGATCGTTCGCAGTTGTCGGGTGACTTGCACCATACTTTCTAGAATTTTAAATTTAGTTGTTTTTTAATTGATTCACATATTGTAGGCTAGCGCGTTTTGATTTTTGTTTTCCATTTATTTCAAGCTATTTTACTTTAGCTACTTTAAAAAGTTTGTTCTTTGTGTTGTGCCATAGCACAAGTTTTCCCCCACTACCTCTGCGTACCCGTGCGAGAACTCTCGCATGTTAGACACCACACTCATTCCTATCCTTCTATTTTCATTCTAAGAGGGAAAGTAGTTAACGAAACGTGTTTATTTGTTTAAAATCTATAAAGGTAACTTGCAATGTACCAACACAATTACAAATAAAAATAAAAAAACAATGCAATTAATGTGTAAAAGAAATTTTCAACAAATATTTATTCAATATCATGGAGAATTTGCTCGGAACAATTCCCAAATCTTACTTAAAGACATTTGAAGTAATTATTCAATATTCTTTGTCAGTTAGGTTTTATTTTTTTGTGATAGTCACAAAAAATATTAGCTTTTTACTTTTGAGAAAGCTACGTGTCTGAACCTGTTGACTTGAAAATTTCATCGAATCATAACGAAAATATTGGTACAGGTAAAACACAAACACAGTCTTCACTGAACACCCACATCCCACCACAATTAAGTACGCAGCACTTACAGACCATGAAAAAACGTTAATTGAATAGTTTCACTACACGCATAAGAAACAATCTTCATACATATAGGTATCAAGCAACTAGAATAGTACTTCTAGTTGTTGCTGGAGAGCAAATCTTGAATTAATGATTATGCAAATAAACCTCGTCAGACAGCACAAACTACGGTGTTAATAAAAAGCGTGAATCTAAGCCTTCTAAGCGTGTCGCCCCAGAAATTGCTACCAACAGGAAGGGCTAAAATCTTGAGGTGGCCTTGATAGTATTGAAGCGTGGAACCGAAAAGTTAATTGAATGGATCAAGGAATATTTCATCTTGT
>JAHLJT010000322.1:0-32130 GCA_031308135.1 Acheta domesticus
AAAAAACAAAATTGAGTAAACGAATTTATTTCATCTTAAACAGTGCAATTAGTCAAAAATCCAATTAGTCCAAGTTGAGGTTGGGTCCCAGGAAGGTCTTTTTCTACCTAAACTCGATTTAATGCCAGTGTTTCTGACAGACATCAGCCGTGACGCGGTTTTTCGAATCGGGACTCTTCAATACAAAACATTCAAGTCAGAACACATGCGTGATTACTGCCCACGTTGATTAGTAGTTAAACCGCGGTGCGTCATTATACAAAATATTTATACATAATTATGACATGTGTTATATATTAGATGATTAATCAATTTATTGTACATAGGGATAAGAAAAATCCCTTTGTTTTAGCCCTGCTAAAGGCTTAATAAAAGCCGAAACGGCAATTTAATGATTTTTTTTACTGACGGAAAGTCAAGCCCTTTACTTCTAAGTCATAACGAAACTCCTGATTGATAACCACGTCCAGCTGACCTATAAAAGCGTCGTATATTTAAATAGAAGAGTATATCTGCCTAGCGGAAATTCTGTTCTTGATTGGAAGGTAGGATAATATAATATCGTTACCTTCACTTAATTCTTCATATTTTGGCTGAATTGCAGTTACGGTTCGGCCCTCAGTTCACGTGTGGCGGACTCGGAGCAGGAAGGTGTCTTGTGTAAGCGGGACGTGAGGAAAACATACACGCCCAACGACTTGTTAAGGGAGTATACGTAAAATGTGTTGGTAATTATGAGTTGGAAGACTGAAGGTGTTTTATGGGTAACGCGAAGCCGATAGTCCGAGCCTCGTCTCACTTGGACACGCGTAAAGAAGAGTCTCAATTCCTCACGAGAGTGCTTGGCCCGCACAGTATGGCTGCACCGCGAGTGAGTCATTTCCGCGGGAAAGGGGAGCCGAACCGTGAAGCACTTCTGTCCATATTCATTTCATTATATTGTTTGAAATGATGAGGTTTTTAAGACAGAAATGCAGTTCATGCGCGCTGTCGATGAGGAGAAATGAACCAATCGCGGCGCGGGCCGATGCACTTTCCCGCGGAAAGTGACGCGTGTTCACTATGCGGATCCAGGTTGAAGACGAAGAAGCTCGAACCTTCAGCCCGACCCTGACGTTAAACATAGAACAGTGTTGTCCAAGGTCGATGCCAAGAGCAGGAGTTCGTGGCACGAGTGCCACGACGAAATCGCCCTCCACGCAGTTCATTAACCCGCCACAAGAGACAACGCCATGCCTATTGTAAAACGGCGGGGTTATTAATAGTTTCCTTTCCCGACGCCAATTGCGCAGAGAGAAGCTCGTGGCATTCTACGGTGCCACGACGCGTGCCACTGCCACAGAAGAAGGCCTTGACACCACTGAAATAGAATACTTAGTAGTGTGTCCAACGCATAATATATCAAACGCATTTTATGCGAGCCGTGGTGTGCGCGGCTGACGCACTTTCCTGCGAAAAGTGACACTTGCTACGCATTTCCATGTTGAGGACGAGGTTCCGGTCATTGCGTTGCCACAAAAACATCCTTGAGTATGTCCATCGCGTAATGCGAACGTCGTTTCATGCGAATACACCTTAAAAATAATTAACCCATTTAATCCCAAATTAATTTTTTTGTTACTTTTGAATTTTTTTATGCATTAACAACATAAAATAGGTCTGAGAAGAATATTGTCAGTGTAACTGGGACTTCATCAATTGTTATCGTATTTAGGAAAAATTGCGGTGTTCCAAAAATGGAACAGTGGGATCGAAAGGGTAGCATGTTTTTAAAAAAAAATGCATATAATTTTAATTGCGTTATTTATTATTTATAAAAGATAAATAGCTTAAAAATAATAAAAATGATTCTTAAATTATATTTATGAAACATTTCAAATGATTGTGCATGTAGAGGACTTCTTGCATTTTCCTTTTTTTCTTACAATGCCCAATCTAGACTGCATGTTATGAGCCACAATTAATGATCGAACTCATCATATCTCACATCATTAAGAACAATCTTGCACATTTTCGAAGGATCTAGTGATGGTGTCCTAATGGAGAACTTGTATATTTCTGGAAGTAACACGTAGTAATTGCCTTGTAAAAACGGATGGGTTTTCCCACAATGTGCTGCTTGGTGCTCTGCTTTCCATAATAAGATATTACTGCTTTGTCACAACACAGATTTTCGTTTGTAAAAGCATGAAGCCATGCTCGTTTAGCGTTTTCCATAAAGGGCAAACTTAAGCAAATTTATCCGAACTCGATAAATGTGAATTATCGGGCACGTTAAAAAATAATTTTCAAGAAAATTATTTCTGCAACAGTTACTTCAAAACAAAGGCCATTCTTATGACTGGCATATAAATTAGTAAGCTGCGCTATTCTATTCAAAACTTCATTATCATAAAACAATTCAAACATGTGCACAAGAATAATTTCTTCTTCCATAAAGAGAGCGAAGCCCATTCTTTTGGGGGATGAATGTCTATGAGGAAACATTTTCGAATTAACTTTCCTTATTACGAGTAACTTATATTGTTACCACTTGTGTATGCCTTCCATCTGAATTTTCATAATGCTGTCTGTAATTCAGTGTTACTTCAGGTTCTGAACTGGGGGCCGAAACAACATTAGCGACAACAGATATACATTGTCCAAGTGGGATTCTAACCTGACCATATGTAATATTGAGGAAGTTCATACTGGATGTGCCAAAATCCACGAAAACAAACTATACTTCCACTGTCTTCTTCTATAATAATTTGGGAATCAGTTCTCTAGAGCACATTACCTTCTGTACATACTCTTAGCTGATTCCTGCTGAGGTTATGAAAATTTCGATTTTCGGCCTCTTTCCCCCCCCCCCCCCCCGAATCCTCCTCAGAAAGGAAATTATTCTCTGGAGAAGAAATAAAAACTTCTGCGTACAATAATAGTCTTCTTCTTTCAGAATGCTAATAACCTCGTCGACATTTAGGCTAAAAAGGCAAAATAAAACATGCAGGTCATTTGATCCCACTGTTCCAGAAATGGAACATCAACATTTATTACATAATTTCTGGGTTAGATTTCAGTCAAATGATAGGACGGTTCTTCATCAAAATACATGTTTTCTTCAATGTTTACGAATATTGAAATGCAAATATATCACACTGACTGAAATTACATACTTACTGTTTCTTTCACCTTGTCAGCAAATGGACGTATTTTTAAGCTATTATTCTTCCTCGTCACTGAGATTTCACGAAATGTGAGCATGTAAACCAGACAACTAAACCATTCCTCTCAATAGACAAGTGAACTAGCACGGAAACGAGAGCGAATAATGAAGTTTCTGAGATAAAAGAAAAATGTTCCAAAAATGGAATAGTGGGATCAAATGGATTAAGCGTGTACATTTTATTGGTGTTTTCCAGGAAAACCTCCATTTTATTGTCTCCTGTTTGTCCCACAAGTTTTTTTCCTCTATATATACTCGCGTGGTGAACAGATCATATCACAAATCACATCCACTTCAGCGGGGTTTTAAAAATGGAGAGAATTAGAAAGAATTACATGAAAATAATAGTTCTTTTTATTTTTACAACTTTGTACAGATGATACAAAAAGAAATATTCAGTTTTATCTGAATCCTTTTTACCCTTCACGAAAGGTATTTAGAACACAAATTGAAAGAAATGCCAAATGTTAGATATGCAAACTTACAATGTGTCGAGAAGAGTATTTAGAGCCAATACCTTTTATTGGCAGGGAATGTGTTCCTTCTTAGAAGGGGTGGTTGAGTAGATATCATTAAATACTGTTTGTTTTGCAGATTTTATCCATGTAGGCCCTACTATATTAGTTATTTGGTTGTATTTAAATTAATCAGTTTGGTTGATAACATTAAGTTTGTTAGTACCTCGTACGGTTTTGTTTTTAATATTCCATTCAAACCACTTTATTGACCCTAGAAAATTTGTACTATAGTACTGATAAAAATATTCTATTTAGTTTTGTTCTCAATTTTCTTTTAAATATTTCTTTCTTTAAAAATATTTACATTTCGTTAAATTGGTTTTGTTATAGTTGATGGAAAAATACTCCCTACTGCACACAAGTATGTAAAAAACAGCCTTCAGATGTTTATTTTAGTCATATAACCTTTTTTAAATTTATTGTTTAGAAATACTCCTTAAAAATTATAGGAGGAATAAGAGTAGAGAGCAAAAGATATGAGAAAAATAGGAGGATAAAAGCTTTATCTTACAATAAGTTATCATATGTAATAATGAATATCTGTATAAAAAAACCTGCAACTAGCTTAATACACGAAGATGATAATAACATTACAAACACGTACAATTATGTTTTGTACATCTGTTGACATATGTTTGATTACGTTTGAGACCTTAATGATAATGACATACAAAATTCAAAAGTTGATCTTTGGTTGGGTTTTTTTCTTTGAATTTTACATATTTATCTTGGTACTCTTTTCTAGGAAGTTTGTTCTCTCTCAATGGAAGAAATCCAGAAATTGCTTGTGGTAGGACACAAATTTCTTTTGCCATAAGCATTTGGTATGTTGATATTATTTGTCATCTTACCACTGTGTGAGACAATTTAGTACATCTTCCTATCAAATATAACAAAATTTATCATATATTTCGTGAGTTGTTAATGGATTGAAGTTATGTTTCAGAGAGAGAAATGGATTTTATATTTTTCTGAAATTATCTTGAGATCCATTAACTTCTACATTGTTTTTCTGGACTTTTTCAAAAATACTGAGTAGTGGAGAGTCTTGTTGCGCAGGAAACTATAGGTATTGTCAAAAGTACAGTATCTGAAAGAATTAAATACAAACATTATTTAATTACCATTAATGTGAAGTTTCAAGAGGGCTGTGAGAAGTTTTATTGATTGTCCTTGTGTCATTGAAGTTTTTATAAAGGTAAAATATAGAAGTCCAATTTGTAAAAGATGTATCACTTAAAGTGCTACTTGATTTAGATAATTGAGAAATATAAAATAATTATTATCACTTTCAGCTTTTATATTGTTTCTCTAGTGGACAGGAAGGAAGGGAAATGGTGATGTTGAACTTACAAGTTGCTGGAGACTGACATGCTATTTCTCCAGTTTCTGAAGCAGGGAAGCAAGTGACTCGTTGTAAAGGAACTTGCCACCGATTCGTTGCCATCTAAATCAGCACAAGTTATGCCAAATCGTATGTCATGACCTTTCTGTTCTAAATTCCCACCTGTACAATAAGATACATTATGATATTAAATGTTAATGAGGCATTATGTGTAAAATTTAGTTAAATTTTATTGCTGTGTACTCCATGAAGTTTAGCTCGCTATCAAAATACATACTTGAGGAATGATCCTTCGTCTGTTGCAATGAAAGGAATTTGTATCTTGTCACCCTTTTTAACAACTACTTTTGTAAATTTTTCTTGGGTTGCAGATTTATCTGGTTTCTTATAGTACAGTGATTTTGGAATAGTTCCTCCTGGATTGACCTGTTAAAAAAATTGAGTCGGTAAAACATATAGTATATGCGAAAAAAGTAATGTGTTATACTTAGGTTTTCACTACTGTGTAGTGACGTGGAAGCTCCCTATTGGAGAAAGCCTTTCCCTCTCCATTTTTCTTCCATGACCTTGGTGCGCCAAGAACGAAAAACCCAAGTATAGTTTTAGATTCTCTAAGAAACCTGTTTAATTTTTCAGCATACGATTCTCAATTTTTTCCACAAATACAGTATTATTGCATAACAATTGGCCTTTTGCTTAAATATAAGCGATTATTATCTAGAGAAGGGATTCCCAAACATTTCTTGCATCGAATCCTTTTAAAAAAAAGATTTACTTCATTGACATCCTTACATTTTCCTTTCTTCAATGTACAGAACACAACGTAATCACAACTTATTATAATCTTAAAACAGTGGTGATTCCCGCTTAGGTTGCATGGTTGCACAATTTACAGATAATGGAAAAAAAATATTTTATATGTTAGGAATATACATTTTCGTTTCAATGATACCCACTTGTCAAGAATTTGCAGAAATATCAATGTATATGAAATCATTTTGAACCAAAGAGCATTCAACGAGAGCTCTCTCTCTCTCTCCTCTCTCTCCTCTCTCTCTCTCTGCCGTCTGGTGCTCTCCCACACCTTGCACCATGTCGCGCTCTTGTCTCTTACGGCATTTACTCTATGTTTCTAGGCTTTAACTCAGAGCTCAATAGGGGTCTTCGGTTGCACAATGAGTGGGTGAGGGTCTTGTCGCCGAGCGCTGCGTGGTGTCGGAGGGGAATACCAATTTCCTGTCTTCGTTTGACACAGTAACTTATGTAACTTCATTTTATGAATTTCCCATGTTACTGAAAGTACACAAGTTTAGTCAGTAAGTGCCGGTATCGAATACGTTATTTATATTTGGAGAATTTGATTTAATTTCATATTAGGTTTGTTGATTCGAAATGTACACTTGATGATTTCTTTGTGTAAAGTTGGCTGTTATGGAAGTCCCTTTCTGTTTCTCACGATGGGTGCTATTCCGGCTATAGTTACAGCTGAGCTACAATCTAAAAGCGCTGGTGTGAATACCGGTGTGTGTGGAAGGATCTTCATTATTACAATACAGGCCTGTACGAGGGTTGAGAAAATTTTGAAATAAAATAATATTATTTGTGTAATTTTATTTGTCCAAACAATAGTATTTGTTGCTAAGTCCTGAAGTGCGATTATCTATTTTCAAAACCAAATTATTTTTTATTTTTTGTGAATTCTATTACCGTCAGTTGTCTCAATGCATGCAACTAATTAAAAAAACTAACGTGCCCAGCGGATATCAAAACTAGAATCACATGGCGCGGGAGATGCATGTATTTGACACGGATACTACGCATTAAATTATGTAAGTACTGTTTCGATACAGATTTTTATTTAACTTTTTAATTTAATTTTCATTAAAGAATTTTATTTAGTTTTGATTATTTTGCATGAATTGCTTACATTTTATTATATATTAGTGTTCTGAATTTTGGAAATTACTTTTCCGTCTTTCATTGGAGCTGCAACCTCCAGTTTGTTGGGACACCAGCGGCCACTGCTTTAAAATAACAGTTATGCAAATTAAAATTTTCGCTAACATCTCCATTTCCAATAATCGGAGATGTTTATGCTTCTGAGTAGCAGAGTTTCTAATCTTTGTAGCAAAACTCGGTCTACCTTTGAGAGTTTTTTTAAGATTTGGCCGTTATATGCCTGCAGTATTGTAGAAAATAATTTATTATAGAGTAATGTTGTGAATACATAGTTATAATTTCTGGAGTTTTCTTAACAACCTAACAGTGAATGGTAGACACCAAAGAAGGGAAGTAAATTTGTTATTCATTATTAAATGATTGGTAGCTTGATATCAGAAAACAATTAATTATCAACTTATTTTTTTTTTGTAATCAATGGGATCTTGATCTCAATTTTACTGATCAGATGCCGGTTCATATTTGGTTATTGACCCTCCAGTTCATTCCTTAATCATCATTTTAAATTTCAACTAACCAATTGCTCCAAAACCCCTGTTTTGGAGCTTAAAGTTATCAAAATGTATATTTTATCTAAGTTGCCAGATTATTTGTAAAAACAGGGATTAAATTTATTTAACTTATGGTTAACAAAATGCTAGGAGAGGGGAAAGTTAAGATTCATAAGATAGAACTTGTTGCATATAATTATAGCATGTTTTAACACAACTAGGGAACATAAGTTATTAGTTCAAATTTTAATCAGTTTCATAAACACCACCTACAAATTAGGAGTGCAGACGTAATATAAAAAAAACATTAATATTTGAGGTAACAATCATTCTTATTTAATATGTTTTTATAAATTTATTTAAAACAATAGTTGAAACAGAAACATTTTGTTACCCTTTTTGTACACTGAAAATGTGTAAGCACCAGAGGAGACGCCTAAAACGCCTAATTTTATAATACAATACCAGTACCTTCGAAGGACACTTAGGATTGCCATCTGGATCCACCATTGTGCCCCCATAATGTTTTGGCAGTTGGTCAGCATCAATAACTTTCAGCAGCAGTGGTTGCCACTTCTCAGGATCATTTTTATGAATTGTTATCTTCCGTAGGGTATATTCTTTCATAAACTTTTTAATTATTGAAAATGCAAATGCAAATATTTTTGGTGCTAAAAGATTGTAAAGTAAATTATTTGAGATAATACAAAATATATTGTTAAAGTTATTGGCAAGCAGACACTTGAAATTGATTGACAAAAACCCACCATTTACAATGAAACACGTTTTGAGCACTTCTGGATAATTTGCTTCGTACATCTGGACTAGCGTCACAATAACTTCGCCAGCTGAAACAAGAATACTTTTAGTTACTCTTGCGTTAGTGTAGTTGAAGTATGAAGATGTTATTTTACACTGCAAATACCAATGTCAGGATTTTGATGGCTAAATACTTTTTTACCAGGTACTGGAAAAGTATTTGTTTTAAAAATGCTCTCCACCTATGTCTAAACCTAAGAAAGGATTTTTCCCAAAACGGGTATTCTCCAATCGCTAAACTCAAGGCTTGGTGAATCGGAAACGGATTCTTTAATTTCTGGAGGTACTTAACTTGAAGCTCCTCGTCCGTTTTCAGAATTTTTTTTTACAAAAATCTCGAATTTTGTCTTTGAGGTTTTTGCACGAATAAAGCAAAATGTGCTCGTAACTACAGCATAGATCGAATTTTCATTATCACTCCAACATTTCGAAAATTGCGAAGTTTAATTTTTTTAGACCCGTTCCTTTATTGAAGCTATATTTTTTAATGAAATCTATGAGTCATTTCACGTCAAATCGCACACTCACAAAGCATCACTTTTTTCTAGCGACTTGAAACTTTTTTATGCGTTCTAGGGTTGAAAATATGTGACACATTTTTTTCTAATCCCATCCCTTTCAGAAATATTACCCATTACTTTTTCCAAAGAACCATGCGCGCGCTAATATTTTTTGTGTGTAAATACCGTTTCCTTCAGAAAAATAAAAATACTCGTAAATTTAACTCAAAAATATGTACTTTCATGTGATGTAAAGATCATTTTTATAACATTTTAATTGTATTTAATATCTTAGAAACACATCAGTGTCCCAGCCTGTATGTTACCAGACTTATGTAGAACTTTTCAGAGATTACAGTTGTATGTTTTACAAATTTTTAAACTGTCGATTTTGGGGAGATTTTAAAAATAAAAATAAAATGGGTAAAATTATTTTTAAAAAATTCATAAATTCAATACATACATCAATTAAAAGAACATTTTTTGTTCATTTATATCGCAAAATATTAAATTTCTGTCACAATTACAACACGAGTTAAAAATGATTTACTGCAGCGATGAGAGAATTTTTTCGAAAATTTTCAAAATTAAAATAAGTAGAAAAATAATATTCGAAAAATAATGAAAAACACAATTTTCATATTTTTGATTATACTCTTCACAGAAAAAGTTTAGAAATTGGGACATCAAGGTCAAATTTTCCTTAAATTTGTACAATTTGACGTGGAATGATCCATGTAAATAAAGTGAATGCGCGTATGTGTGTCGCACGTAGCCGCAAAAAAATACTCCATCGATTTCGCTAAAATTTTCACACTTTGTTCTTCTTAGTGATGCGAGTGTTTAAAGAGTGATTTGAATTAAATTGGACGTGTGAGGGCGTTGTTGATGATTTATTCGTTTATGACGGCTCTAGCGCCCCTGAACTCTGTGCAACCCGCCGCACAGCAAAGGATTAAGCGTGTCTTCACTGCATATAGTGCTCATGCGATTGCGAAATAATGGCCGGAATTATTATTTGAATCTCGGACAAGTAAATCAAATTTCTCCAAGGTAGTATCATAGCAAACGCATGCCCAAATTTAAGGGAGAGCGTTTAAACAATAGGATTCTTGACAACCATGTTCAAACTAGGACATGGAACAAACACATGCTTGCGAGAAAGCAGTAGCGTAACGAAATGAGTGCGGGCCCTACCGCAAAACGTTTCTCCGGGCCTCCTTTTTAAAAGGGTACATCAAACATAAGGAATGTTAGTACCTTAAATAATGAAAATATCCTTTAACAAATTCATATTCACCAGTCTATGATTACTACATAAAAATCAATGTTACAAACAGATTACACTTTTGTTGATATAAATAGTACTTACATTGAAAACTACTAATCTAGATGGTTACATATGATACCAAAGCGGAAAAAATTCGTTCTAGAAGAGGTTTTTAATCTTTAATTGTATCAACTATCACAAAGTTTCAAGTAATTAATATTTCTAATAATCCCAAAACTTCCGCGTACAAACATGCCCACTTTTACCTAGGCCCGCAAGCATTGCGGATATTGGGGACCCGAACGATAAGACACTGCGGGAGTCTATCATCTATTACAATTTTTGTACAGCATAGTTTTATTTATTTACGTCAAAAACAGTTAAAAACTGTGTGTGACGAGTTTAAAAAGTAACAATCACGAGATGCAAGATGCGATTGCGAAAAAATGGCCGGAATTATTATTTGAATCTCGGACAAGTAAATCAAATTTCTCCAAGGTAGTATCATAGCAAACGCATGCCCAAATTTAAGGGAGAGCGTTTAAACAATAGGATTCTTGACAACCATGTTCAAACTAGGACATGGAACAAACACATGCTTGCGAGAAAGCAGTAGCGTAACGAAATGAGTGCGGGCCCTACCGCAAAACGTTTCTCCGGGCCTCCTTTTTAAAAGGGTACATCAAACATAAGGAATGTTAGTACCTTAAATAATGAAAATATTTGCATAATGCACTTGCAAGTGCATAGTGCATAGTGCAAGTGCATAGTGCAAGATGTGTTTTACACTGCAATAGCGAAGCATTGCCGGGTTCACTAGCACATTATTAAACTTGTGGTGCTCAAACAGTACGTACTTTCTCGCCTTTAGTAATAGTTAAGTAATACTATTTATACAATTTCTCTCCGAATTAACACATATCAGCATCAGTCATAATTTTTTGTAAAACTCATTTGAAATCGTAGAATATTTGGTGCGAAAATTAAATATTTTGAAGCAAAAGTTTTTTATTCAAAACTTTAAATGAAAATATATTTCTGGCATTGATTTTATTGTGTAAGGTGTGCAGTGTATTCACGAGCATATCCGATGAGATTTTAACCTTAATATATTTTGCGTTAGAAGCGTGCGAGAAAGTTTAATAATTAGAAGTTAATAAATAATACTATACTGTTAGCATTGGCAAACAAATGCAAATAGATCGAAACTAGTGGTGCTACAGAATTTTTCATAGTAAAGTTTCTTAATTTCCTTGGTGTGGACTGGCATTACCGCCTAGACCCATTCTCTTGTCAGTTGCATCTATCGTCGCCAAAAATTGATTTTTTTGACATTTTCCCAGTTTTCAGTTTTCTAAAAGGATAAGGGAAATATTACTTTAAGAATATCAAAAGAGTGTACAACTCGTCCTAAATGGCAATTTACTTTGAAAAAATTGGAGCCGTTTTAAAAAAAATGGCGTCTAAGCAGTACTGTAAATACGAAATTTGAAGCTCTTTTTCACCGAAAATTTTTGATTTTTCGAAAACTTCATTTAAAGTCATTTGAGGCACTTTAACACACAAATGCAATATTGTTTACAAATTGCTGGAAATGTGCACATTAACAGTGCGAGCGATCTTTCAAAAAATTTACATTTGTGTAATTTTTGAAAAAACATAAAAATACACCCCAAAATGAACTTTACGTCATATTAAAGAATGTAATTTGCACTATTCGTTCAAAAAGTTTGAAGAAAAAATTTGGAGCCATTTCTGAGAAAATGGCGTTTGAGGTTTCTGAAAACGCGGAATTTTGAGCTAGTTTTCACAGAAAACGGTTGAGTTTTCGCGAAACTTTATAGAATATTATTTAAAGCACATGTACATGTAAATATAATAATGTGAACGATAATAGCCGCTAATGTAAATATTATAATATTAACGTCATATACAGTTTTTACTGTTTTTTTGACAAAATAAATAAATAAATAAATAAATAAACGACGTGAGAGACACGTAAAAAAAACATTTTGCAATTTTTGAAAAAACAAAAGAATATAGCATTATGGCGTTTATGCCACCTCATAGAGTACATTATCCTTCTCAAAAGTCGTTATCCTTCTCAAAGTCTCATTATCCTTCTCAAAAGTTTAAAGAAAAAGTTTCGAGCCTTTCTAAGAAAATCTTATTTTTGTAATTTGCATTGTATCACATATTGCAAGCAATATTGCGCAAAAAGTACTAAATTTTTTTAAAATATGTACACGACCTTAGAGAAAGAACGGAAAAATATGGAAATGGAAAAAAAAATATTTGAAGGAAAAAACATAGGTGGTCCATCTTGTATGTATAAATATCAGCCGGAAACTTGTCATTTTCGGAAACATTTCAATGAGTATTCTGTGACTGCTACTATCTATAACTTGTAATGAAAGAGAATATTAGGGAGTTTAATTATATAATATAATATAAAATATAAGGGAGTTTTAAATAGTAACAGGGAGAAAGTGAGCTTCGAGAATGAACAACATCCAATAATAGATTGGAATTACAAGAGCCGAGAAGCTGTTACGGATTGCAGAGGACAAAGAGTTCGCAAGGCTGAGTGCCAAGTGGCGAACTCGTTGCTGGCTGCTAGAAGAGCTGACTACTCTCTGACGCTTGTCGGAAATTTTCTCGATCAATAGGGAATGCCACATGCAGAAAGGGTGATCAGCCAATTACTCAGCCCCAAGGATGGAACCAGGACTGGAGAGGGAAGACTGGATCGCGCACAATGCATAGCACACGTTGTTTTCGGTAGCCTACTGCTCCAGTATTGTGGAATCGATAAGAGGAAACCACCGAAAAGACCGATTAGAGTAACCGATTATTAGCATCTAGAATTTTCAGCCCATCTACTTAGCTGGAATCGCTGGTTTCTCAGTTTGTGTGGGATGGTTTGCAATTACCTAGCTATAGACGCAGATGATATCGCCCTATCTACATCCCATGCTGAACAAAAATAATGTAGCCTATGATATTTAATCCTACTTGCTTTCGTAATATGTACTCATAAATGGAGAATTAAAATAAATTCCGACAAGCAAAAGTAATCTCACCCCGTCGATCAAACCCTTCACCACTTCTAAAAATAGACACTACTACTTTGGTTTCCATCCTAGAATTCAGCTAACAACATTCTATTAGACCAGAGGCGGAAACGAAACGGCCGTGGGTTAGAGAATGGTGCCGGTCACAACGCCGATGCCCTAACCGGCAAAGGTGGGTCAGAGCATTGGTATCACTGCAGTGCCTCTGCCCGGGAGATCCTGGAGTTCGAGTCCCAAGTGACAGGATTTTCGACGCTAGCTAGGCCAAAGCAGACCCTAACAAACGGGCCACGGACCGCGCGCGATTTTTCCGTTCCCTTCCTTATCCTATCCTCATCTCTTACACCACTTACACTCACATGCACTACATTACCAACCATGTCGCAAGACCAGTCGCGAGCTTAGAGCTTGTCCCCGGGGGTTAGGGGGTGCCACACTGGTGGTGATACCAGCTTGAGGAAAATCTCCACAAGCCGACGTAGGTCGGCGCTGGATCTCGCCTTCCAGCGGAGGAAGATCACTGCCCCTCCCGCTATAAAGCAAGCACTACATTTACATGACTAATGCCTTTAGCAGTTGGCGAACCTAGAATCGCTAATTAGTCAATCAATCAGCCGACGCCCTCGGGCAAAGCGAAGGACAGAACCGAGGGCATCGGCGACGAGAGGCGACACAACGCGACAAATCGCGGAAGTAGCCGGAGGTGTGTCTATGTTTATGCCTCTTGCACGCTTCGGAGTGGTCACGAATGGTGAACACAAACACGGTAAAATGAAAGCTAAACGAAAGCTAAACATTGGTCTTTCACACGAGAATAGTTGTGTTTTACCTCCGCAAGGGAGGAGGTTTGCTTGTATGAATGCTTGTCACTTTCCAATGGCTATTTCACTCATGGAATTGAAACCAATAGTGTTTAACTATACATATAATAGGGCGGTTTATAATAGGGCCCGATCAGGGCGGTGTATTGCAAGAACTTTATCGCTTTTTCTATCCGATGTTTCTTATCGCTTTTTCTATCCGATGTTTCTTACATCTGCTATCTACTGGCCAATCATAAGATCCGACTCACGTATCTTAGGAGGCGGTATGTATCAACCGCGGTGTGCAATGAATAACGTATGTATAATTTAACCTCTAATTTTAACATCGCTTTCAGTTATTTTCAATAGTATGGCGAGATTTGGCGACGCATCTGAAGACAAAATCAATGAAATAACTTCTGAAGCTTCAGGAAACACGGAGAAGGATAGATAGTATATTTGGCATGAATATTTAGATGCGGTTTTTAACAAATACCTCATATTTTTAAAGTCAAAGTGCAATTCGTCATGTCCCCGTGAAATTCTCTTTCTTTAGAGACCTCATTTATAAAGATTGGTTCCGTGTGAGAGCCGCAAAAAGTTTGTACACTACTGAAATAATATAAGAGGTGATGCTACTACATTATCATTGAACCCCTACCTAAAAATCAATGAGTAACACCAATCGGTATATAAATAAAATAAGACAGACACATTCATCATCAAACACATCTGTTTCAAAATCCCACACGATTGTGAATGAAAATAAAGAAGTTCCTTCAACATTTAATTTTAAAAAGTGCGTGTTTAATAAATGTATTTTCAACTGCAAGAATATATGTTTTTACTTTAAATGTTAATGTTTGTTACATCAAGTTTACTTTAAAGCAAAATAAACACATATTTCATGTTTTAGTCTGTGTATTTATTTGTTTATCTCGATTTTCATTACGTATCGACCGCACGGTTTATTCTTGCCCATCTGCTACATTAGCAGATGGCCATGGTAGAATAGCGAAATATGGAAGGTAATGAATAAAGTAAATTAATATAATATTAATATTGGCTTATTTTGAAACTCCGTTAGACGTAATTTCATTCAAGTAATAGTCCTAATAAACACCATTCATGCTTTGGAGATTCTCAGATAAATTCCAAAGAACTCGTAGTATTCCCTAGGATAATGCCATTAAAATCAAAAGCTAGTGAAAACTATCACTAAATTGTTATTTTATTTTTAAGAAAACGAATCCCGTTTTAAGATTTGACAAGGTTGGAGATGGAATTTGAATATTTGCTACTCCGGTGTAAATAGTCATTGATGCAGTCCTGATTTCCTATTAAAATTAATTGATCTCAGGAGCAATAACTAAATATAGATTATATTTTGCAAAACAATAGCTTTTTTAGAAATTTCCCGTGGATACTCTTTCTACGTCCGTTCAAATCTTCATCAAACATGATAATCTGTTTTGATACATTTACGTTTACGAACAAAAATTGTTTTCTTGTCCGATGAGAGTAAAATCAATCCAACAGTTCTTTCCTACAAAGCAATACTTAAACTATTATTATTGTTATTATATATTTACAATATTGCAATATTAAAAACAATATTGTCTCAAAACTACTTCACCTTTCTCCTTTAAACATTTTGTACGGATAGTGCAAAATATTTTGAATAACACAATGAAACATCAGTTTGATGGTATTCTTTTGACTTATCAAAAACACACAAATGTAATTTGTTTTAATCTCTCTCACGTCTTTATCATTTACATTACTGATGTTTTTATACAATATTGCGTTTGTGAGTATAAGTACTTCAAATGGTTTCTTATAAAGTATCTTGAAGTTTCAAACTTTTAAGTGAAAAGGAGCGGAAGATTGCGAATTTTCAGAACAGCTCAAATGGATCCTAATTGAGCCACTGGATCCTTACATCCAAAACAATGGTTCAGGCATCGAGATGGATCCAAGAGATTCCATGGACAATAGGTACAGAGCCGAAGTAGGCTTATGCGATTGAGGAGCGCTAAGGTTTCTTTCACTAGGAATGTCCCCAGAGGTGCGGTCGGTAACGCGGAAGGCCCGGTAAGGTCTTCAGGCGGTGATAGATTGCAGCTAGGAAGTGGATGTGGCATAACCGAAAAGCTGGCCCAAACTCAGGTAAATCCAGTACTCCAGTACGAGAAATTCCGCGTCATTCTGTTCCATCACTAGTTTCAGTTTTCAGGGATAATAGGGTAGGAAAGTTTTTCTCCCTTTTAGCCAGAGAGCTATTGCAACTAGTTAAACAATTTCTAACACCGCACTAAAAAGCGCGATGTGATAACACAATTTTGAAGTAAAACTTAAAAGTATCAAAGGCCCGAATATTTTCTGTATAAAAAATCGTTTTCTTACCTGGTCTCCAGGTGTATTGTCGAATATTGAAGTTTTCCATATCGATAATGAGGTTAACTTTTGATGCTTGTTGTCCATGCTTTTTTGTTTGCTCTTCGCATAACATCATGAAGTATTCTATTTTCTGTAGCGTCATGCGTACGAAATCTGACCTCCTTACTGTATGTAGCATGCCCCACATATCCAGTCCAGCAAATGGTATGACCACAACTGAAAAAAAAATCAGCAACATTCAACCACCTGTTTCTGAATTTCAGATTTGTTTTCACTTACAAAACTATTAGAAGGGACCATTTGATAAATTACCTAGCTCCGAAGAACAAAAAAGGCTAAGATTTTCGGACATGAATGACCGCATGAATGTGTGATTATTTGTTCATTTACTCTACAGCCTGAATGGCTCAATAAATGTTCAAATGTGAGATGTTGTTGAATACATTGGCACCGAAAGGGGATGGCAAGAAAGCGGAGATGCACCCATCTTCCATGTAAAAGTCAGGTGCGCGGATCCACCGGGGGAGGGAAGAGGGAAGTCTCCCCCCTTAATTTTTTTCTGTAACTATTAATTTAAATTTGTCACAAAACTTTCAAGAAAAATATTTTCTGATAATCATTAAAACGAATAAAATCGTATCGCAGCATGAGCTGAGTGTAGCCTGTGACATTTGAGAAAGTCTGTAATGACACATTCGATCAAAACATTTTTAATTTCCCTTCCCAAAATTTGCCTCTGGATCCGCCCCTGTAAAAGAGATGGAGAGAAAGTTATTATCAAGATTACTATGAACTTCTCTACTAGGATTAAGCGTTTAATTCTTGGAATTCTGTCTTCATTAAAATTCAGTTCACTAAGCAAATTATATGGCAAAATTGTATTGCGAACTGAACCACAGCACCGTTTACGTTGTAATCTTTCAAGTCGAACCCTCTGGTAAATCTCGTAGCAACTATTGGCAGCACCCGTGACTGGGTTGGTCTTGATAGCACGAGTGACTTTTGAAAGCATATACAACGTACACCTCGGTCTTCAATGATTTTGATAATTCGTTAACTTATCAAGCATTCAGAATTTTTATTGCTTAAATTAAACTATAATCTTATGTCTACACGTACCTGGTGCTCCTTCTTTGTCATAACCTGTTAGTCCACTGGGGTAGTAATTCACTACAGATTCCGGAGCCTTCCACGATAACAGAGAATCAACCTGCCATTCTTCTCGCCACTTCAGGGACTGGAATTCAACGACAATTTTTAATGCTGTCGCATACACTTTATTTAGATTGAAATTCTTATTTGTTTTTATCAAGATAATGTATTGTTTAGGGGTTTTGCTTCCATGCATTATATACTCACATCTCGCAACATTTTTTCCGCTGCTTCAACGTCGAAATCTCGTGCTGTAAAATAAAAATCGTATATTTTAGAAACTTTTAATTTATAATGATGCAATTCACTTGCATCAGATAGGTGGAGTGACAACCTAGTATATTAATTACTTTCGTGGATAATGAATTGTTAACTACAAAAAATCAAATTATACTTACGAAGTTTTTTACGACAAAATCGGTGGGTAATTCTGGGATTGCATTAAGTTCCATTGCAGGATATCGAACCGTGCTGGGTCTAATGATTACCACACTTAACAAACACAACCGTTAGACATTTTTGCCTATGAAACATTTAATTGTGACCAATGTTAGGGGCAGTTCATAAATTACGTAACGCAAATTTGGAGAATTTTGAATACCCCCTCGCCCCCTGTAACCCTGTAATGCACCCGTAACGCGCGCTTAAACCTCCCAAAACAAATACGTAACGCTTGCCATGACCCTCCCCTTGTGAACAGGGACTGAATATCGAAATAATAGCGGTAAAGGTATTTATACCGATATAGAAATACCTTTACCTCTATTATACCTTTATTCAAAATACCTTAAAAATACCGGTATAAGACGTCAAATACCGGTATTTTTAGAGGTATTTTACCTTTATTCGACGTCTATACCGGTAAAATACTTCTATTTAGTATTTCAGTATAATCATACAGGTTTCGGAGGGGAAACATTCTGATTTTTTACGATGAGATGGCTCATAGGAACAATTATGGACTCCACAGAGTTTCTGACCGGGGATCCTAGGGTTCGAGTCTCAAGGTTGGCGTATTTTAGTCACCAGACATTCTACCTAGGACGAGTTCTGTTGTTGGTTGAGAGAGAATTATTATAATAGTCTGGGGACGCGAAGGCGTGTTTGGGGGAGCGAACGCGCGTTTGGGGGAGCGAACGCGCGTTTGGGGGAGCGAACGCGCGTTTGGGGGAGCGAACGCGCGTTTGGGGGAGCGAACGCGCGTTTGGGGGAGCGAACGCGCGTTTGGGGGAGCGAACGCGCGTTTGGGGGAGCGAACGCGCGTTTGGGGGAGCGAACGCGCGTTTGGGGGAGCGAACGCGCGTTTGGGGGAGCGAACGCGCGTATGGGGGAGCGAACGCGCGTATGGGGGAGCGAACGCGCGTATGGGGGAGCGAACGCGCGTATGGGGGAGCGAACGCGCGTATGGGGGAGCGAACGCGCGTATGGGGGAGCGATCGCGCGTATGGGGGAGCGAACGCGCGTATGGGGGAGCGAACGCGCGTATGGGGGAGCGAACGCGCGTATGGGGGAGCGAACGCGCGTATGGGGGAGCGAACGCGCGTATGGGGGAGCGAACGCGCGTATGGGGGAGCGAACGCGCGTATGGGGGAGCGAACGCGCGTATGGGGGAGCGAACGCGCGTATGGGGGAGCGAACGCGCGTATGGGGGAGCGAACGCGCGTATGGGGGAGCGAACGCGCGTATGGGGGAGCGAACGCGCGTATGGGGGAGCGAACGCGCGTATGGGGGAGCGAACGCGCGTTTGGGGGAGCGAACGCGCGTATGGGGGAGTGAACGCGCGTGTGGGGCTGCGAACGCGCGTGTGGAGCCGCGAAGGCGCGTGTGGGGACGCGAAGGCGCGTGTGGGGACGCGAAGGCGCGTGTGGGGACGCGAAGGCGCGTGTGGGGACGCGAAGGCGCGTGTGGGGACGCGAAGGCGCGTGTGGGGACGCGAAGGCGCGTGTGGGGACGCGAAGGCGCGTGTGGGGACGCGAAGGCGCGTGTGGGGACGCGAAGGCGCGTGTGGGGACGCGAAGGCGCGTGTGGGGACGCGAAGGCGCGTGTGGGGGGAGCGAACGCCCGTGTGGGGGCACGATCGCGCGTGTGGGGGGCACGATCGCGCGTGTGGGGGGCGCGAACGCGCGTGTGGGGGCGCGAACGCGCGTGTGGGGGAGCGAACGCGACACTATTTCCATCGAAAATACCGGTACAATACCGGTATAACCTTTATGGACGTCGATACCGGTATAGACGTCCTTTAAAGGTATTTTACCGGTATAAAAGAATAAAGGTATTTTATACCAGTATTTTTACCGGTATTCAATACTTTTTCGGTCCCTGCTTGTGAATGCAAGAAGTGAGGGCAAGTTGTGAGTGAAGGAGGAACGCAATAGGCGAGTAATGTTTGCAAGCCATGCACACACCGTCATGGAGAGTCTACTGCGCCAATTTAAATGAATTTTGGAATAAACTATACATCAGTTTTGAATATTTACTTCTAAATTTTACAGATTCACAAAAAACTTGATGAAAAATATCTCCAATTGTGACCAATTTACATCTTATAACCTTAAGGTATTTTTGTTTTCAAATTAATTACTTATTATTTTAATGTTTTAGTACAAGTCTAAAAAAAAGGAATTATTTCAGCAAATGTTGAAAAATGTAAAGTAAATTCAATATTACGTAACAAACCAATACCCTCCTACTCGTATGTAACGCAGCGTAACGCCCCTCCCTCCCTCTTTAGCGTTACGTAATTTATGGACGACCCCTTACCATCCCAAGAAGAATCTCAAATAATACACGAGAAGCAATAGTGAAATTGGAAGTCGTTGTCTGAAAATAAGAGAGGAGATAAAATCATTAAGTATAAATAAAAGATGAAAAATTGTTGACATATCTGTTAGATGATTCAGAACGTTTGTCAAAATCTGGCATTCAACTTACGATTAAAATATGAAAAAGGAAACTAACATACAATAAATTAATTGCTATGATTGATTCACGACTTGCAGTATTGAAATGTCAATAAGAAATAGAGACGAAAACTTCATATTTTAACTTTTGTTAGTTATGATAGGCCTTCGAGAGGGAGACTATACCTCAAATATATTTTCCAACATATAATGTAAATCATGAATTGATTAATTACTATCACATATCTATCAGCAATTCCCGGAATACTTGATTGAGTCGCACATATTCCTTGGGTGTCATTTTCGCCGAAATTTCTACGCGTGCACAGTGCTTTCTTTCCACGTACCTAGCAGCCATCGAAGGTAGAAGAAGTCATCATGATGAGGTTTCTTGCAGTCCACGCAATTCCTCCGCAACTGAAACAAAAACAAAATTCAATATATAGTTCTTTAGGATCATTAAATGTACATTTTACTTAATTGGATCTATTTGGTAGAAAGAGAAAGTGATGCAATGCTGCAGGGTAATTGCCGACTTTTCCACAGAAAAACACTTTTGGGGGGTCTGTGATAAAGTTTTTTCTTACTCCATGTAGCAGATTGTTTTTCTCGAGTAGTGTAGTGTTAGGAAGTGTTGGATTCGCCTCCACAATACGATCTTGGTCGTAAATCCCTCATTAAGATTTTTTGAGCGGTAACTTCGGACACATGCCAGAGTCAAGGTCTATTAGTACTGTTCCAAAGACGGTTTAAAATAGCAGTGGCGTAGCGTGACTCACACGTTTGGGGATGCTCAACAATAACACACAAAATGTCACTATCAAGTACTTCGTCTAACAGGCGAACGCAACACAAGGCAGATACACTGGGACTACTTCCACGATCTCGATTGCTTACGACGGTGTAGGCGCTTCCCACAAAATCCTCACAGCAGTCAGGGCTGCCGATGTCTTGAAAGCAAATTATACAATGGCTCAGCTTTAATTCTTATACGCGAATGGCAATAAGACCATTTGTTAATTTATACATTGCAGACTTAAATAATATGTAATCTATTTAAGAGATAATACAATTTCTTGGATATTAATTAAGAAATAGTAGTCAGGCACTATTTCTACAGTTTGTACCCATGACCAAGCGGGGACTCCCGAGTGAGAGAGAGAAAGATAATTTACTGAACGCCTGAAGTGTGCTGCGCTCTCGTGCACAAACGAGCTTCTTTCCGCAGTAGACGCTAGCGTAAAGCAGTCGGGTTTCTCTGGGCCAGGGGTGAAGAGGGGAGAGGGGCACCTCGCCATTTGCGCATGCGTCATTGCTCGTCGCAATCTGGCGGCAGACGCTGAAGTATTTTAGCTTCCAACCAATCAGAGGCCAGCTTCAACAGCCCGCCGAATTCAATCATAGGAAATTAATTTTAAATTAATACAAAACGTGTTTCGCTCAACAGACCACTTGTAAGATTATCAATACAGTATTTAAGGTTCTTATATACGGGGATGCTCAGCATCTCAGCGTCCCCTGACGCTACGCCACTGTAAAATAGGGGTAGATGGTGAGGATATACACGCAATTTTGAATCGGAAAATAGAGATATCTGTCTTTATGGATGGATGTGTCACACACAAGTCTATCGGATTAGGAGATTTTGAGTTAAAGTTTCGAAAATACGTCAGGAGTAAGCTCTAGTTCCGCACTATTCGTCCATGAAACCCGTTCTTCCATAAAACTTGACGAACAGTCTGATCGGACATTTTTTAGATACATTTTCTACTAGACACGTAATGAGGAGCACTTAACCAAGGATTTTTAGGAACGTGCTGAAATACTAATCGTTCCTTGCGTTCATTCAACTTCCGATACATTGCTTTTCGTGGCAATTTTTCGTAGAACATTCCTCTCTTAACTTTCTTATCATGTACTGCACAGTGCAGTGGCTTTTGTTAAAAATTTTGTCGCAAAAAATAGCCATTAAGTGCCAAGTTGACAATTACTGCTTTCTCATTGGAAGTAAACTCCTTCTGCTCGGCCATTTCGACGCCGACTGTTACCTACTGGCAAAATTATCCCTACAGAGCGCATTGAGACCTAGAAAAAGAGTCAAGGGCCGAGTAACCCGATGCGGAAGAACTGCATATTGACACTCACTTCGACTGTACGAATAGCAAAATTGTAACGAAAGAGATTTGTTTCATTCAATATTAATATTGTGTTAAACATACATTAACGTAATAATTTTTATTTATATTATATATTTGTTACTAAAGCAATTGGTGCACAATTTCAACAAAGGCCTTATTTTTAAATATTTTGAGGAGATATGATAACTTTTTGTTGATAAATCTGAGTGTAGGAACAAGAATGTTATATACTGTATCTACATTAGAGAGTTGCTTATGTTCTCGTGCTCCCACTAATACTTTGAATTAGGCTCAATCCGAAGGTCAGGCGAATCGTTTTATTGCAGCAACAACAAAACTCGTAGCAATAGCTTTTTTTGAAGCAGTAGAACCAGGACTGTAATTTATTTTGACCTCACGTAATATAACCTTGCATGTAATTCGAGGAAGGTCGAAAATAAGTAAATTCAGTGTCTTCAGATATTGTCATTCAAATTTTTGGCATATTAAAAAAACTTTCTAACTTTGCATTTAATACAAATACTAAACTACTTAGTATTTACTTTATGTAGCATTCAATATTATATTAATGTGGCCCACTTCTTGAGTCAAATAAGTAATGTTTAATAATCATAAAGTATTGTGAAATAAAGTGGGCACTCCCTCAGCCAAACTACGTTGATAAAATACCAGTAAATATGTATTCGTTTATTTCTAAAATGTAGCGAAAATGCCCAAACAATTGTGTTGTTTATGGGGTTTGTGGCACCTTTGAGCTTATTTTAAAATCTGTTTTATTGGTGCCGATGATATTCTTGCATCGAAAACTAACTTTTTTTCGCTAAGCCTCTACAAATACCTCCAATACAGCCTAATAGTGAATAAAGAAATCATATAGAACAGTGCGTCACAAATGTGGGTCGTAATAGTGAATGCACGTAGCCGATTGCAGTAAAATAGTTACATTGTGCGAAGCAAATTCTTAAAGTAGAGATTTTGAGCTCTAATCTTATCTAAATTAAAAGTATTTGGATAAAAATTTACTGAGCTCTAATCTTATCTAAATTAAAAGTATTTTGGACAAAAAAATTACTCAGCTATGGTCAATTGAAAAGTGTCTATTTCTATGGTTTTAACGTAAAATTGGCCATATTCAAGCTAAGGTGGCACACTGAGTCAAATAAGTATTGATTGATGATCATAAAATAGTTGCGGGGTAACACGGGCACCACCTCAGCCCTCAAAATTCGTAGATAAAAATCACATTAAATAATATTTATTCGTTATTTTCTAAAAAGTAGCGGAAAAGGGTCGAAAAAATGGGGTGTTTATGGGGTTTGCGGCAGCCCTAAACCCATTTTTAAAAACGGTTTTATTAGTGGACGATGTTCTTCTTGCATCGAAAACTAACTTTTTCACTAAGCCATTGGATTTTTTTTTTCGATACAGCCTAATATAATGTGTGTGTGTATATATATTTATATATATATATATTATATATATATATATATATATATATATATATATACGCGCCTTGATTTCTTGCGGAACGCGACGAAATTGCGATCCGGTACCTCGGGAGTAATTATTAAATTAATATTATAAACACATAACTATTTCTAATATTCTAAATCAACCACTAATATATATAGTGTATACAGTCGGATTAGTAACACCAATTATTATTCAAGAACGGATGAACCAATTATAATTACCTCTCATTTGTTGGATATATCTCCGCCCCGAATAACAGAATAACTATTAAATTATCGAAAAAAATCACTAGATGTCGCTGTAGGACAAAACTGAATATTCATGTCAAGTGCAACTTGCAACACACTCAGCAGGAGTTTTGAAATCTATGTCGTTAAATAACTCCCAAAGGAAGCGTTCAAGGGCATAAAAATTAAAACATGGGAGGCCGAAGGTGTCAAGTAAACATTTCTCACACCGTAACTACAGGATGAGATCTTTGTGAACATTCTATTACATTTTTGCTAGTCCAGCGCTTCACGAAAATTACCCCAGCTGCTCAGAGATGTGCAGAATCTACAACTAAATGTGAATGAGAAGGTCAGAGACAGAGAGAGAGAGAGAGAGGAGGAGAGAGAGAGACGCACACACAGATAGCGTCAGACAGAGACAGGGACAAAAAGAGACGGAGAGAGAGAGAGACGGAGTGAGAGACACGGAGAGGGAGAGACAGGGAGAGAGAGAGAGAGACGGGAGAGAAAAGGAGAAAAGAAAGAGAGAAAAGGTAGATAAAGGGCAGAGCGTTTGCCGGATTCCACCAATTGCAGAATAAGACATAAAGCCATAACTCAAGAAAACCCGGTTTTAACAGTCTAGGTCGCATCGTTATGCACGATGGTTAATTGTGATGCAGCGTGACGTGAGTTGCGGGTTATATTTGCGCCTGTTTCTACCGTACCACAATCTGGGAACTGCTATTTTTTCATCTTAAATCTATTTGAATCCGGGCTGGGGAGGCTGATTTCCTATTCAGTATATAGAACACTTGTAGTATTTTGTATTGATAGTTTCTTGTAAACGATAGAAAACCGCAATCTTTCTTAGCGTAATATCTACAGAATATCTTCATATATGAAGGGAATAACTTTCCGAATTTCTTCACGCGTTCCGCCAGAAACGCAGGATAATAAAGAAAGGGAATTAAAAAGAAACATGGTCTGATAATGTTTTCCCTAAGAAATCTCTTTCACTTGTTTGATCCTTTCCAGCAGTACAGGAAGTACGGCAGGTTGACCATAGCTACATAAATCGCAAGGAGTTTAAATTACATTCGTCATGCTGACTTGCTTTGCGTTTTGTCGTGAGGACTATGATGGGGAACTTCTAACCAAGCACCTAATAAACTCTAAGAGCACTAGGCGGAGGAGTTCTAGAAATGAGGAAGAGCTTCTGTCGAATAAAAATGCTGTACGCAGAGGGAAGCCTAGCTGCAGTCTTCGATTCCAGTTTGCAAGGCTCGCTTGTCTACTTATGGCACGAATATCTCGACGCAAGGTACTTCACAGAGAGAAAGATAGCGAGAGGAAACGAACGCTTACTAGGCAAGAGGTGTGATCCAAATCAACTTTGCCTTGGCCTTTTGACTCTCAAAGTCTCAACATTAATATTTATTTTCTTTCTCCTGACGTTTCGTCAAAAAAATGACCACTTTTAGAGACTGAATAAAAACGAGAAAAAGAAAAAATGTGGGCAATAACTATGCAATAACCACTAAAGAAAAATACTTTTTTTACTTTTATGCCTTTAATTTAGAAAATATATGTTTTTGTTGTAATGGTACAAGGGATGTGCGATATTAATTAAATCTTCATTACATTCCTTTCTATAGACAGAGTCATGTTTATTTACTAACACAACGGTATTATCGTTCTGGGTAAACGGATTTCTGAGTGTAATCCATTTGTCTAGTATTCCAAGACCTGGTAGAGTGAACGAAAGTCGTTGTTGAAAGCGTAACGGCAGGCAGAAACAATCGCTACCCGCGATGCCGATGGATTAGGTTGAAATTTTAAATAAATAAAAATTTAAAGAAATCATATTCTTGGATTCCTTGTCTTTGGAAATCTACGTGCGTCCCCCTCCGTAAAAACCTTTGTCTTTGGAAAATCCACGAACATCCCTCCACAGTAAAATTGAAAATTGATGTATTTGAGTATTTATAAAACGAATGTCACTACTTGATTTGAGCACCAAAATGAATATTAATTTTATCTTCGTAACGACTACAATATCAGAAAAGTTTATTAACAAGACTATTATAAAATACAGAAAAAAAATAGAGAATGGGAGTCATCTTCCAAATGATGAATTAATGCCAAGTGATGAAGTCTCGTATACTGGTGTGTCACGACATACAAAATAAAAATAGAAATTACATAATTGCGAGCTCTCAAACATTAAACTAAAATATAATTTAAATTATAAAAAAGGAACAAGATAATTATTAAATTTAAGCTCGGTATATAAAACTGGTAAATAATTTACGTCACGATAGCGCGAACGGGCCGAGAGCCGAGGAACATATAAGGCGGCTGTAACTCGTAGGCAGTCCCCTCCTCCTTCCACACCCATCATCCAAGATCCTCTCTGCCACGGCCGGTGAATAAGCTTCCGGTTCTCCTTCCAAATAGCGGAATAATGTACTTGAATTAATAATCTTTTTCCTTCATTTGGTTATTTTGCCCGTGTTCGAGGAAACAAGTTAACATTAGCAACATTAATCTAAAATACCATTCTGTGCAGGGCGAGATAAATTCGAAAAGTTGTAGAAATACCATTTAAATAGATAGTTAGCTTTGGAGTGAACCTGCGTCTCGGAAGTAGATAAAATCTTTTCCCCCCAGACATGTTTGTTTTGATTGACAGGCGAGATAACGACGCTCAAGGAGATCAAGGTTGCTCCTCTTCGTTGGCGGAAGGTCTTAGTGGGTCTGATTAAGCTGCAGGGATCGCGATTGTTAAGAATCCCAAGTATTGGAAATATGCCCTAACGTAAAACAGAGTGTACTGTTTATAAAATCGTTGTTCTTTAAAGACATGAAACAAGAGTTCGTTGCCGTAATCATCGGAGGGAGAGAGAGAGAGAGAGAGAGAGAGAGGGGAAGAGACAGAGAAACATAAAACAAAATTCAGTAAACCTGTAATTTGTTTTGTAAACAACTGTAAGAGATAATTCTTTTGTGTTTATAATCGAGTCACCTGAAGAAAAGAAAACCTTTTGACTACATCGCTGTATCAAGACCAGGAAAACCTACGCAAATAATTTTGTAAAAAAAGTATTCATACTCAAAATATCCTGAACCAATGAAAAGGACATACATATCATTGTTTGTTATCTTATTTCTGGGTATTTTTAATCATGAAGTATAATAGTTAGAGATCTTGTCATCTTTCTCAGAAGCACCCACGTTTCCCAATGGGTGGGTGATTGACATGATCCACGCTAAATACATTTTCTGTGTTCCGCTTTGACCACACTTGTTCCTCCTCGTCACCTCTTAGGCGTAATGAAGTAAAAGGTGTTTGATAGGAAAAATGTCTGTGTATGTGTAGATAATAAAGGGGAGTAAATAAATATAAATATCTATAAAAGTCAAAGTTGGTATAACACACTTGACATCAATTTGGAAACAAATATATCTTTCTATTACGGACTAAAGTACTTATAGAAGCCGAAACTTCTTTTCTTCTATTCGAGCAAAACTTTAAAGAAACAAAATTCAGTACATTTTCAGAAAAGTTTGAAAATGACACAGGAAATTCACAATAATGGCTCCAAATGTTAAAGTATCTTAACAGTCTTCGAAAGGGCACAACCAGATCTTCCTAACGCATTTACAAAGTTTCATCTCGAAAGCTTCTATTTTTACAGAGTTAGCGTGAACACACTACCATCTATTCATCCTCCATCAATACATTCATCTACCCATCCATCCACTCATTCATACATATATACAAACATCCAAATTTTCGGGTACAAAATTGCGAGGGTCTCTTCGACCTGCACCAATCTTCACCATCTTTGTTAGCACTAATGAACATTAATCCTACCTGTGGTGCAGTCACAGCTTACGTTACAGCTCAATAGAACCTTAAGCACAGATTTCACGACCGAAAATTAGTAATCATATTGAGATGATTCCAATCATTTTCCTTCCTATAAAATAATACGGAAAGCAGGAGCAGCGGATAGTAGTGGTTCATTGTTCAGAGAAACGCCTCAGAAACAGAGCTTTCATTTACTTATGGTAGAAGTAAATATTATTTATTTTTCGTTGGACACTGTACTAGAAATCAATATAAATTTCCTGACAGCGCAGTGCAGCGCAGCGCGGAGCGGCTCAATGCCCTCGCCTTAAAATTTGCATGTGGGTTCATGTGGAGCTTGAACCAGCTCTGAGCCAGCATTTGAGGGCGACGGGCGTGGGAGGCGTAGAGAGGACTACAGAGAGCTGTGCAGTTTAAATATGTAAATAGGCGCATGCAATCATCAATGTGCTAGTCGAGTCGGGACCTATCTTCGTCGTTCTCTACCTCACTCCAATCATGCGAACCCTTTCTTCCGTATTTAGCAAAATGGAGCGAAAGGGAAACCCCCAGAAATAGGTTTCCAATTACTAAAAATAAAATAGTGTATTCATATTTTACATAAGGTTAGTAGTTTAATTATCATTTGGTAAACATGAAGAAAGTCTGAAAATGTTAATAAGTTGAATTTATGCAGAATGAACCAATTAAATAAGAACGGTGTTTTTATGGAAATATACGTACTTTATATTAATAATAAACAGGTTATTTTCTCTTGAAAAGATTGTCAATATTTCGCACACCGAAATCGTTCTTGTGTTTGTCAGTCACTTCCGAGAAGCTTGAGTGATGTGCGACTTGGCAAATATTTTTAAAAGGGTGTTATTGTTGTCATGTTTGTGTGATAGTGTCGAGCATTGCAACAGCAGCAAGATAAACAGCGAACAGCTTTTCTTAGGCAATCATTTTGCAGATGTCATGTGAAAGGAAAAATAAGATTTACCACTTCTTCGTTACTAGGACCCGGCAATAAGAGGTTTTTCTGTCGAAAATTCGCCGTTTTCCGGCGTACGATTACAATACTTTCTCTTCTCAAGAAGTAAGGGCGGGAAAGTAAAAATTTAAGAACTTGGCAGATCTTCACCTTCACTGATGTAACAAAAACTTAACAACAGAGAGAAGGAAATTTGCTGAACATTATAAATTCACATCAAGTCATGTTATCAATTTCGACTGATTTGCAGTATACGTCACGGCTCCGGTTCACTGTCTCGTACTGCATGAATGGTTCACATGAGTGAATCATTTCGGATTTCGCCGTATTCTTCGCGTGCGTCATAGAGTTGCCCATTAGTGGACGTTTTGAATGCAATGTTGTCTTGTAATTTACGAAAAGATAAAATTGGACATGATTGGTGATGTAATTTTCTTAAATAGTGCCGAGTGTGCTTCGCCTTTAATCTTGGCATTAAATGCATTGACAGTCAACTTTGCTTAAAATACTTAGTGTCGAGTGAACTTCGCATAGTAACTTGGCTTAAAATTTAAAAGTGCCAAGTGAATTCGTAATTATGCTTTGGACAGACTCAAGGAAGTTTTATGTTAACGCGAGAGTCGAAGCCTGAACCTCATCCTCAAGTTGGAATTGCATAGCGACGCGTCTCTTTGCGCGGGAAAGTGCGCTGCGTGAGTCATTCTCGGAATCGTCAGCGCGCGAACGAGTGTCATACCGTAAACTGCAAATCTACCTCAATTACTCAACAGATTGCAGTGGACGAGATGTATGTAGTTAATTTACGTAAGCACATGGAAGTGTATCCTATAGCAGTATTTTTTCAGTTTGGTCGGTCTTGTTAGAGAGTATGGCTCAATTTCAGCACAGCAGTCCCGCCAAACCTGCTTTTCCGTTTTGTCACCTTTTAGGCCACACTGTACAACACTGCTTTGGAGCGAGAGCGAGAGAAAGTATTCCACGTCATTTTATCATTAAAAAAAAGATGTTTCAGAAGGGTCAGATAGTCTTTCCCACCCCACTTCCTGAGATCTTTCTAATGTTACGTTCTACGTGTTTACGTTTCGTTGTTCTTTTCAGATGTGTTTTTTCTTGTGTTCTTTTCTAGATGTGTTAATGCAGCTTGTACTCATAATTTTTCTCCAATTGTTCGGTAAGGAATTTAATGAACCTGCGGTAGTGAGAAGCCAAATATTTTTGAGGCTACGAGGTGGGGACGCTCCCAGGAGCGAAATAACCTAGGAAGTAGTTAAGTTTTATGGACATAGGAGTACTTATATTGTCATCTCTCGCACCTTTTTTACGAATACAGACTACCCCATTTCACCTCAATAACACGAAAAAATGAGTAGGACAGAATTTTGGGGAAATCGGAAAATGAAAAATGAATGAGGAAAGTTTAACACTTCGATGTTGATATTGGAATAACATCTTATTGCTTCATTCTATTATGCATAATAGTGAGAGTTTTGAGACGAAATGCAGGTAAGAAAACATTCGCTGCATTGAACGAGAGGTTTCGGTGTCTCCCTTGCATTGGGCGCCTAGCAATTATTTATTTTAATCATAGCGGAGTAGATAGGCTTTCTTCCTATCGCACTGCAAAATAAATAATCTTACTGTTCTCCTTATGCTTATTCTAGGACTCAGGAAACCCCAAAACACCATATTAATTTTGGCACAAATTCTTCATAATGTATGTCATTTTGGCACATACATTCTTCATGATGTATTTAACAGTGCGTCAAAGTGCTGAAGTTGAAGTAGTGATAATACTTGAAAGTAGTGGCAATTGGAAGTTTAAACCACGGTTCCCTCACGTCAAATTTAAGAATTCTCCCTAAAGGAATCCTTACAATATGAACAAAGAAGCTTGTTTATCTGCTAGTCAGTTTTTACTTTCTCGTATACGTACGTATTTACGGAGAAATATACGTGGTGTAGGGTTAGTCAAGTAATTCTGGGGCAAAACGGCGCTTTTTCGCCAGAAAAAACTCTCATCTGGGGCCTTCATGTTATAAAAATGGTTTAATATTGCTCCAATATATTAAATTACTTCCTCTAACTCATTATAGTCAGAGTCGGTCAGTAGTCATAATCCGAGATTTGAGGGTTCTTGAAATCGAAAAATTGATTTAAAGGACAACGCCCGTCTCTCTGTTTGTCTATGAACAATACTAACACCTAAACTAGTGGTGGGAATTTTGAGAAAAAGAATAGTCCCCTGTCAATCTGAAATGCCTCAATGCCTGCAAAATTTAATTTTTTGGAGTACTTCACATGAAATCCTTGGACAGTTTCAACATTTTCTCGAAAAGATTACAATTTTAAAAAAATCTTAAACAATAGAGTGAAATACGTTTATAAAGGACGCATAGGCCCAATTTTTAATTTACTCTTCATTTTCAGAAATTGGAAAACTTTGAAATTGGTGGGCACCCCGTAGAGATTGTTAATTAATGTCATACACAGTTTTTTGAAAATATCAGTATTGTTCGGGAAATTATGAGTGAAATATGGTAATATTAAAAACATAACTTTTTTCAAAACGACTTCAAATTTTTAAAAACTTTGTGTTCGGATAGTACTAATTGCTTGACTAATTGCTAAATAACTTGACATAAACGCCATTTTGATGTATTCCTTTGCGTTTTTACACAATTGTATTTTTTTTAAATATCTCTCACGTTGTTAATATTTACATTACGGGCGTTTTTAATTGCATTTGTGAGTAAAAGTGTTTAAAATGTTTTCATATGAAGTTTTTCGAACTCAGTATTTTTTTGTTGTGTAATAAGCTGAACTTTACCCATTTTCGGAAGCACTCCAGCGACTTTTTTCGAGAACGACTCTTAAATTATTCAATGGAAATTTCCATATATGTGACGATTTTACTCTTCTATGATATACTTAAAAGTCATACTTGAATTCTACTATAGGGAAAGCGAACAACTGGAAAATGTGAAAAAATGTATTTTAGACGCCAATAGATTGCGGCTGGGG